>JTDE01021450.1:12895-27638 GCA_014338405.1 Paragonimus skrjabini miyazakii | reverse complement strand
GTTCCTTGGTTCCTCCACGTCTGTTCGCGAATCCTCTCCGATCGACGTTGTGTTTCTTCCCGGATTATTGATCGTCTGGTTCGTCGCGCCGGCATCTCGTGCCACGTCGTTAACTCACTGGCATGCACTCGTTTCGTCTCGCCGTCCTTCTTGATCGTGTATACTGGGCCTCGTCTGGCGACTACCAAATACGGACCTTTCCATTTGGGTGGAATTTTTTTGATCCTCGGCCGCTGGCGCCCGTGTTCCGATTATCTCGATACGTCACCCTTTCTCCTAGGTTGAACATTCTACTTTTGCCGAGTCGTTGCCTTGCGGATTGCTCCTTTGTGCGTGTTTGCGATGCTTTCAGATTTCGTTTGGCTTTCTCTTTCGGCAACCAATTCTTTAGTGGAATCAATGCACTCTGGCCATATTCCGATGTCCTGATCCACCGGAAGTTGAGGGGTTCTACCGTACATCAGTTGAAATGGAGATTTCTTCGTACTCGCCAGCACAGACGCCCGGTGGGCCAATAACATCAGTGGCAGTGCAGACTCCCAGTCACCTCCTTTGGCTGATAACCATTCTTTGACCGTTCGGTTGTTACGTTCAGTTAGGTCGTTCGTTTGCCGATGATATGGTGTAGTTCGGATGCGCTTGATTCCTAGTTGTTGCATGCGTGTTCGAAACTCCTCGCTTTCAAAGCATGGTCCCTGATCTGTCAAGATCGCCTTTGGTAAACGGTGGTTTGCTACGATGTGCCTGATCACGATGTCTCCAACCGCAGATGCTTTTTGATCCGGAACGCCAGTCGCTTCGATTCAACGGGTAAAGTGTTCTGTCATGACCAGAACGTACTGGTTACCGCGGCCGCTCAGTGGAAATGGGTCCATAAGACCCATCGATAAGAGTTCACTGATTTCGGAGACTGGTACTGGGTGTAAGGGCTGTTGGGCTCCCCGACTGTCGCCTTTCAGTAACTGACACTGTTGGCATGCAAGCACGTAAGCTGTCACATCCTCCTTCATCTCCGACCAATCTGCTCGTTGTTGCAGCAGATCGTATGTCCTAGTGCACCCGGTGTGTGCCATTTCATGACAGTCTGATACCAGTTTCTTCCTCAGTTGTCTCAGGATGACTACCACGCAAGGGCACCCAACGCCACGCTGCCATGTCAATACGCCCGCACTGTTTAAGCCAACTCTTCTCCATTGGGATGCGATTATCTTCAACTCTTCGTCGTTAGTATTTGAAGGGATGCTCACGCCTCTTGTCAGAGCTTCAATCACCTTCCGGAGAACTTCGTCCTGATGTTGTAGACGCACTAGTGTCTGTGGGTCCTGCTCCATTACTAAGCCGTTGACTCCAAAAGTCACTTTGGGGAGTTCGTCGCCTATCTGCGGTCGAGAAAGAAAATCCGCGGCGCAATTGTTCGAACCAGGCACATGATTGATCGTGAAGTCATATTCCTGTACACGCAATGCCAACCGGGATAATTTGCCTCTCGGGTCCCTCGCAGTCATGATCCACTCTAGGGGTTTGTGATCCGTCTCCACGTGGAACTGTTGACCCAACAGGTACGGCCTCCACTTGTCCAGTGCTCATACGATTGCCAAACATTCCTTTTCAATGGTCGAATACTTCTGCTCCGTTGGGGTCAGGACCCTGCTGGCATATTCAATTACTCCTTCCCTTTGCTTGAGTACTGCCCCGATCACTGGCATCTGCTGTTACGATGAACGTCTCTTTTGAATTCGGAAGTTTCAGAGTTAGTTGTTGCTCGTCCATCGCTTGTTGAACTCGCGTGAACGCCCTCTGGGTATCATCGGTCCATTCAAATTTCTTGTCTTTTCGAAGAAGTTCGCACAATGGTGATGTAATGGAGTGAACATTTTTCACGAACCGACTGTAGTACCCTGCTCGACCCAAAAATTGTCTCAGCGTTCGTTTGTTATTCGGAGCCACAGCCTCTCTAATTGTCAATATTTTCTTCGGTAGAGGCCTGATTACAGCTTGACTCACTTTGTGTCCCAGTAACACCACCGATGACCGTCCGAGTTGTGACTTTTCGGCATTGATCCGGAGTTCTGAGTTCTTAATGCAATTTAAGACAGCATCTACGTGGGCGGCATGTTCCGATTCCGTGTTACTGTATATTACGATATCATCTCCGTATACCGTCACATTATCCTGTCGTTTTACCAGCTGAACCATCAGGCGTCGAAATATGAACGGTGCTCCGGATAGGCCAAACGGCATGCGCTTGAATTCATACTATTTTTCGCCTACCGTGAATGCTGTTTTCTCACGATCCGTGGGTTTGATCGATACCTGCCAGTATCCGGAGCGTGAAGTGAACAGCTTCGCCTATTGCAGCTTGTCAAAAATATCAGCGACGGACGGCATTGGCACAAATTTGTTCTGTTTTACCTCATTCAGCCGTCTAAAATCCACACAAAAGCGATACTTCCCGTTGGACTTCTTCACCAGGAGAACAGGCGAGTTGTACGGACTGTTGGCTTCTTCGATAACATCCTCATTCAGCATGTCCTATATTTGTCTTTTCAATTCCTCCTCAAGATGAACCGATATCCTGCGGGATCCATGAGGTCGAAATGTTCCGGTTGTTGGTATTTCATGTGCAATCCAGTTGCAGAGTCTGGACGTCGTTCGTAAATACTTCCGCATATTTTTCGACCGTGGACTGGAGCAAGGGGGCAGTGCAACTGGGGGTTTTAGCTGTGCGTACTTCGTTGACGCTACCCTGTGAGTGTCAGGAAGCCATACCTGGTTGACAACCTTTTGAGCTTCAATTCAATCACGGCATCTGTTACATCAAGGAAATCGACTCCAAGGATTGTTTGCCTGGTTTCTGGGGGCACAATGAAACGGTGCTTTACGATATGGCCGCCGATACGTATCCCACATTCTTTCACACCGTCAACCAGTAGACTATGACCTCCAACCGTCCTGATCATTATGGATGTCGGTTCTACGTTTTGCTTTCCTGCACGAGCAATCAACAAAATGACCACCCCTGTATCGACCAAACACTGTTCTATCTATCCGTCAACTTCAACCCTTGTATGTACGGCCCCCTTTTCAATCATTCCCATTAACAGTTGATCCGCATAATAAAAAAGAACAATCATGAAACACTTTATTTCTAGAACTCTTAAACCGCCGGATTGGGCAATCCTTCTTCCAGTGTCCTTTTTTTCCACAGATGAAGCAATCTCTTAGTCGATCGTTCTGACGTGATGTTCACAAGGCAGCTACATCCGCAGCGAGTTGCCCCATTGTCTTCTGCATTACTTCCAGCGTCTTCTTGTCCGTATTGCCGTTTGCATCCACTGAGGCCACGGACATTGCTGCCAACTCCCGCGTTGCCTTCGTAAGCTCATTAACGTCCATCGGTCGGGCGAACCGCTATCGGGAGACTTTCAATAAACTGCTCTGTTAACAACTGCTGTCGTGGTTCTTGATCCAATCCTGGCAGAGCCCTGTCCAGCAAACCTTGCAGAGTGGCGGCGAACACGGATGGATCCGCTACTTGTCCAAGCCTGGCAGCCAGCTTCACACGGTCGGTCTTGACTCCGACCACGTCCTCTAGGAACACCCGAACATCTCCATCTTTGAACGGCTGCGACCAGGGTATGTTCATCCTCGCGTTCGTCACAGCATCAGTTGTCGTGACCGCAAAGGACGCCTGGCCTGAGAATTCGTTTATTGCGCAAACTCCCGTACAGGTCATGTCAAAAATCAAACCACAAATGCGTACACTCATTTGCACGTCAGACATGTATTCACATACATAATTGTCATTCGCCTTGGTGGAACTTCTGCCGTAGCGCGTACATACTATTCCGATAGTCTCTTCTTGTCCGTCGTCTTCCTGGCGTTCGGAGCTTGCCCTTTTGTTCCTGAATGTTGCCTGCGGGTAATATACTACTTGTGAGTGGTATGCTACTCACTACGAAACTGCCTATCATACAACACTACGATAAACTCGATCACATGTGGCGGACCAGATGATACCGTCAAGTTTTCCGAACTGGGAGAAAATTAGGTACTGAGGGCACCAGAGCTCGTGATCACATGATTGATTGTTAGCTTCTTTACCACAATGTTTGTGTCTAATCGAACAACCAAAGTACCATCGGTTCAAGTCTGAGAACTATAAGGTAAAACTTTGATCTAACTATAACTCTAGAGCACAGTCAGATTGGAACACTAAGAGTTTCGGTAACGCAAAGCTCGTCCGTCCCATTAAAAAAATTCGTGAATATCCAGATTTAGCGTCTCACGTAACTGCTGGCCTAACATACCAGTAGGTTAAGATTAAAACGTGTACTGTTCCGATTTGTCCAGCATCCACGCCCCATGAAAATCGACAAATAGAGGATATTCCTATTTGCCATGTTCCCATCTTGAAAACCGAAAGAACATCATGTTTGCAAATGTGCGTGTGAAATGAAGTCCCATTGGTGCATCGAAAGAGCCCAGTTCAGTGAATGCGCAATAGAACATTACAATATTTCCTCAGCGAAATAATTCGGCCGGTGAACCGTGATTGACCGAAATCTGAGGGTTTCGCAGGCACACCTAAGTGAAAAATCATAAGCTCAACGGCTCGATAAATCCGGGGTGTTTGACCCCGAAAGAACGAGTGAAATACCGAGATAATCGGAACCGGGATGTCAGTGGCCCGGGCTCGAGAACACTACCTGAATGGGAAGGTTCGTATGTGGTCAATTTCAGAAGAGTCCGGTTGCACATAACCGAATGGTGAACTGGCAAAGGAGCAAGAAGCCCGAACCAAAACAGAAGCACACGTTTACGAGTCAACACCGCATCGGTCACAGAAAACTCGACGGGAAACAAGCCACGGAACCTCAGAAGGGGAGTTGTTGCATATTATTGCACGCCACCGATAAGTAGTATAACACGAACAAAGAAGAACGACTCTGCGCGGAAATTAATAACAATCCTCAGCCTGCAGAAGACAGAAAACTGAGGCCCATAATCGAAAAGGTGTACATGGTTTACGTATTAACAGAGAGTGTCGCTGGCAGCGAATGTACAAGCAAGTAAGTTGTGCATAATCATACTTGCGATCCACGTTGTGTAGTTTCATGTATATTGTAACACTTATTTGGCAACAGGCAACTCTCCAAATTGAGCGTCTTTTGAGTACACAACGTTCAGATGAGCAAATTTATCCATACCTGTGCAGTAGAAACATGGACTTAACACAACTGCCAGTTCATCGAGAACTGCTTGTCGATAGGATGGAAACATTTTTGAAATAAAAGCCCGGTTGTTTGACCCTGAACGCACTGGTCCACCTGTTAGGAAATATGACTCACCAAATGGATTACAGTTCGGGTTAAGTAACAGGAACAACAAGCCTATACATGAATGCATTTTTGAAGCTCGCGATGATTTTAACGAAGAATGGTCATCCCGCTCCACATTATCAACAGATCCTTTTAATCCTGTTATTCTTCACTTTGATAAACGTCGTTAACTGACCTGTCCGTCCCGGTTGCATACTGCACCTGAACTATGTCCAGTTTAGTACAACTTAAATGTAATTCTATTCTAAAGCACAGCTTTCCAGCCGTTTTCTTGTTACCGTATGCTGTGGAGAAATGCATATCTATGAATAAATAGCCATCCAACACAAATGTGCGCACTCTTTTAAACAGCCGTTTGTTTCGGTTCCGCGCCATCGTAAGACACACTCGATTCGTCCACACGACCAGAACCACAAACATCGGGCGCAACAAAGCCCACCTACCTGCCAGTGTTTGCACAAGCACACAAGCACGTACGTGCGTCAGTGACAGCACGCGGACGCGAAGGCAGGCGAGCGATGCATGTGCGCGCGTGCGATTGGCAGCAAAACAAACCGCGCATGTGGCCAAGCCGCTAGCGTGTACGATCGATCACATTCCAGTCAGGCTATCGATTGAAACAGATCGCGACATCAGTCGTGGACGTGATGTCTGCCGATTCGGGAGGAGGGGGAGAGGGCTTATTCCATTGCTCCAAAAGGGAAACGCGGGCGAAGTCCGATTATCGCACACCGACACGGATAGTGAGTAGTAGGATGAGCTGCAAGAAACACCCCAAGAAGTAGATGCTGCGATGTTGTACGAATCGGGCACAAAAACACTCTGAAGCATTGCCATTCTAGCACCATTAAAACAAAGTAACAAGCAGACCAACGACGTAAGACGAGTTCGCCCCGTAATTTTGTGAAGTGTTCCCAGATTTAACACAAACACCACGCCAGGTACAAAGCGACATACTAGGTCACAGGTGGATTACACACTGTCAGTCTCCGTGAACGCAGGGACCGAATCCACAAGTGTGTGATTGGTAATTGACGTCAACGCCATCCATGAACTGTGAATGAACAACCGTAACGTCTGTGAAACAAAATATAGAACTTGATCGACCAGTTAACACTTAGTGACCTACAGGGGATGAAAGGGCCAACAATTACGGTTCCCATAGAAATCTTGAGGTCACGAACAACGGTTGTACATTACCTTAGTCGCTTACTTGTCGCAAGGTCCCAAATATCGCGCCGGTCATGGAAATTAAACGCAGTTGACACGAATACTGTGCATATCGAACAGTGCAGGGTTCCGTAAACAGCGGTCGACAGCCCCAATATAAGATAACATCGATCTCAGGCATTACTTATCTGTGCGGCCAACTTTTCTCTAAAGTAAATTATATAGAGTAACTTACGGATCTAGCTAGACTGTCGTCAAGTGTTGAGGGACGGTCGTGTGAAAAACGACATCAAATACAACATTCTCCGCTACGAATTCAAGACATCACTGTTATTCCAATAGTCAGTAGAGGTAATCAATAATAGTTTAGTGCTACCCACCTCAGTTGTTAGTCACAGATGGATGCGGCTCGCAATCCATCTGCGAACATGGCTTGTCGATTCTGTTCAATGTGTTTGTTTTCTTTAGCTCTCTGGACACATCGTAAACAAAACACGCCTCCAAACGATCCCTTGTTCGCAGTGACAAGGCATGAATATTGTAGAGGCAATACAATATAATTTTTAGATAGCTAAGCTCCTATTTGGACGCCAGCATATTGCCAGTTATCTTAAAACGATAAATAAAGACAACAAGTTACTTGACACAAAATTCCGTCTTGATTGAAATAAGAACAGTCCGTCATCGCGGAATTTTTCCGAATTAGTCTAACTCAAGAGTCGTACGCTATGGAGTTGTGATTATTTATTATAACAGTGTGGGGTATACAGGTTGCTATGAGATTAGGCAAACCTGGCTGGTAAGCAGTGGTTATTGACTAAGGTTTCAAACACTGTACCGGCGAGAATTCTGGTTAGCGCGCTACATCCACATGGTCATCACTACGATGGGCAGAAAAACTACGCAGTTAAAACCAACACCTTCACTCCTGTCAGAGCTTCGAAAAACGATTAAAAAACAAACTCGAAAACAAGTTGCCATGCGGTATACACCAACCTTTTAACCATGACCTCTTCACTTGTACGCACCTCCAAAAAACTGTTTCCGTCGTCATGGTAGCGTGTGGTACCACTAACTAGCACGAAGCCTACACATACACCAAAAAAAGTTAAGCGAGTGGCAACGAACTTGAACATTGAACGAGAGTGTGGTGATAAACAACTTGAACACAATGCCACCTTAGTGAAATCACCCCGCGCATGCCTGTGCCTGCATGTACGACACACTGGGTTGAAAAATGTCGAATCGTCTATAATAAAATAAACATAACCTTGCTCAGAGTTGTAATCAACAGCTCACTTTTATCCGATCGATCCCGATAAGTAACAATATGTGCCTCAACGATGTGATTGCAATCGAAATCAAAACGACGAATCTCATGAGTCAGATTATGTGTAGCCTAGACCGCTACTCTCCTAACATCGTGGTGAACTTGTGAGCATAAATCGGAACGACTGCATAATGGTCTGATGTTAACGTTCGTGTGAAAAATCGATAACGAAAACGATAATAGTTGTTCGAAGTGCACACACACACACCATGTGATATAGGCAATAGCGGTCTATAAAAAGCCAAACTGGCTTACAAGCAGTAACCGAATATTCAAAGTTAGGGGTTCAATGAATTACGCTCACTCATCAGGAGGTGAATGAGGCTGTGGAAATCAAAGAGTGAGACAGAGAGAAGATTGAACACGCTTAGACCATGGGAGTTCGATTAGATCAAACAAACCAAACTGGAAAACATCGGGTAAAAAGTGGTCAGATGCAAACAGGTGACAGTTCACAGTGGTTGCACAATGTTTAGCAGTAACAGCTGGAACAGATGACGTAATGTTGTGGACAAAGAAGATGTGGAAGATGATAAGATCACATGATCAATCCAGCATGCAGTGCTGCAGATCCATGCCCACAAACATTTACGTCGACATAACCAAATGGTCCGAGATTGTCAAGCAAACGAGACGACAAATGAATTACGGAAAGCAATATAAACAAGTCTGTGAGCCCAAGTTCTGAACAAGAAGCAGCTTTTCCTACAATAGGTTACATCCTTTTTTGCCTTTACGTTTGGTGGAGAGGGCAGCTCGAGTGGCGGTTTCGAACACCTCCCGGACACCCTCTTTCGTTTTAGCTGAGCACTCCAGATAGGCGTAGGCATCTACAGAGGATCAAATGGGAAGAAAATATTACAATTAGTCAACCGTCTGTCACTCGTCGGTCTGAACAAAAGTTCAGGATCAAGGGAAGAACACATCTACGAAGTATTCAGCTAAAGCAAATAAGCAAAGCAGAGAGTAACATGATAGGCAATACAAAGTTAGCAAATGCGCTGGTCGTCTAATGAACCGGAGCTGATTCAGTGACCACGAAGACCTCGGTCATGATGTGAATAAACAACAATGTGACCGAAACCTCCGGAGACATTTCAGTCAGCAGATCCAGGAGAGATGAAACTAAACTGACACTCACTGAAGGCTTGCGAACAAGTAACATTTCGGTTCTCATCCCCAAGTGAGATGAGTAAAGCCATAATCATCTTAGGTATAAAAAGTTCGGAATAGTTTGGCAGTAAAGTAGAGTAATATAATGAAACTGAGGACTGGAATTCCTCTATTACCTTGACAGCTAGTGTACTGTCTAAGATTGGACTGTGTGACAGTACCATCAAGCTCCACACCTACCACCTGATTCAAAAAGTGGCAGCAGCAAACGCGCTGTGTTATAAAAGAGGAAAGTACATCTCTGTGTGCACATTACACCAACAGAAAGAGTGGGGTATGTGACACCACAGTGAAGAATCATAACACGAAGAATAGGTTGCACACTAGCCCCGCTGGTTTAACGTAATTACTCGTGATGTTGTGTGCCTGAGAATAAACAATGCATAACATGTAACAGTAGTATGAAACAGTCAGTGTCGAATGAGATGAAAGACACTGCCGGGTCGTTTGAAACGATGTTGTCAGCCAGTACAGAACTCTGTTGAGTCAGAACGACCGGGGATACGATCCGGAACTTGCATCGTTGAGTCCATCTAAAGCCTAGTACAAAAGCCAATAAATGAATTAAGGATAATTAATGGCACATATAATCAGAGATATGTTAGCATGACAAGCAAACGCATAAACCTGGTACTTACTTATGCGTTCGGCGAGCAAGCGACCTTCTTCCGGCTTGACCATTTCCTGGCGCATTTTAGCTAACTCGTGACGGGCACGCTCATCGTTTCGCAAGTCCTTCTTGTTACCAACCAGAATGATGGGTACATTAGGGCAAAAGTGTTTGACTTCCGAGTACCATTTTTCTACAATATTGTCACGGCTGTCTGTGCTGTAAGATGAAAATGTAAGAGACAAATGATACGGTGGAATAGTGGAAGAAGTCCATGAAAGATAGGGTAAACAGCCTGGTGAGACGTTTTAAGGTCCAGAACGTATCGATTCAATTGAGTGTGTTTCAATGGAACAAACCAAAATGTAATCGAATAACGAAATGTCTTCCGGGTATGACTAGTGTGAGCATTATAGTCTCCATCACGTACGGTACTGAGGAAGAATGACAGTATGAATGTGGTTTGAAAATCAAAACACAAATAGCAATGCTAAACTGAACAGAGAAGTTAACAGGTATGTGCAGATTCGGCAATAAATAACCATGTGCCTAAAGTGACGGAAAGTGCTGAGCGCTGTGGAACCTAGAAATTCAGGCATAATGAGAAGTCCAACGGTCGAATGATTTGCCGATCAACAGGGAGGTTTAAAACTAAAAACCTTTTAATGATATCGCCTAGATTAGAGATTGTTAACTTAGTGAGGTGCAGCATTCAGTTGTGTTGTGAGCCAATACAACATTGATGTAAGGCTTTTGATAACACAAACGTCCGGCAAAACTGATCGCGATGTCATAAAAATGAGAGATCGAAGTTTTGGTATTTATGATAGAAAAACAACACCAACATGGACAACAGTGGAGGGAAAACGCTCATGGACATCCAGAAAATGAATTATGTACAGTTGGAATATATGTTCAAACGTGGCCAGTACAGCATACAACTTGTCGGTTGTGCTTTTAAAGAACACCCGATGTCCTTACACTATGATGATGATGATGATGACTTACATTTATGACAGAAGTCAAGAACACTGACTAGGAAGAAAAATGTTATCAAGCTGCAAGCTTACGAAACTGGGGGAAACCTTATGCGCCGTGGCGTTCGAAGTTGAGTTACTCGTTACGGGTTTGAAAAATCGATGTTTAATGATGATTGATTTCGGCTGTTCGTGAAATCTAAAAACTCAAAAATAATCTTCACTCCGTTTGCGACTGGAAATGCAAGTACTGCAATCGAATAAAATCGTGCAGCTCCTGTGTGAAAGTGTTGAGTTGAACACAGTTTCCGGCTACGCAAATCATGACTTTGGATAACTTTCCCTCAACAAAGTGGATGAGACAGTCAGATTAGTGGCAAATGCGATAGACAAATGCCAGCTGTGCGTTTTCAAAATCTGATCAATAGTAATATAAATTAAAATCGTAAACTAGATTACAAACAAAAATAATTGAGACAGATCAGCCACTTTAGTGAGTGAGTCCATAATCCATCGAATAAAAAAACAGACAGGATGTAGAAATAGACATCATCATAGCAGTCATGAGCCCGACCAGAAGGTACTGTGGCTTGGGCCGCCGCTCACCTCAACAGTGACGTGGAATATCCTAGAAGAAAAAGCTACTAAGAGACTTGAAAATTAATAAAAAAAGACAAAGTGGAAGAACTAGAAATAGTATGGATGCAGCCACGCTATTGACTGCGACACATTGCCATCTCGGATAGTTTCTCTAACCAGCGGTTTGAGTGATCACGAGGACCCCATCCAGGCAGGTGACACCTACCCACTTTGCTCAATGGAGCAGTCAAGGTCTTCATATTTTGTGGCCACTTGTTACTTGACCACCATGTGGTTTCACCTAACTGTTGATGGTCTCAGTATATAATGCCCGGTATGGTAAACGTTCACCTGGCATACAGAGTACATGACCTAACCATTGCAAGCTGTGAACCGTGAGTAGTTGACCAAGTGATCGCGCATCCTGATTGTTCCGGAATACGTGCCGCCTCGACGGCCGTGTTGCTCACGTGACCAGTCTACTTACTGTGGCTAATTGGCGGAGACAACAGTGGCCAAACACAGCAAATCTGTTAACATCATCCTTGCGAACAGACCACGTTTGCGAACCACAGGACAAAACAGAACGTACACAAGCATTATGTACCCTTCTTTTCAGTGACAACGGAACGACTCTTCGACGCCAAAGAGGACGCAGTTTGGCAAAGGCAACCCAGTTATCCTTGCTGATGTAGAAACAGTAAACATTTGCATGGAATATCCGTTGAACAGAACATGCGACGAGTCCCTTCTCACGCTAGAAAAAACAACGGCGCACAGAAACGTCGAACTGTCAAAGAATGCACAAGCTGAAAATGTGTGCGTAGAAATAATCAAGGACATGCTTTAGGCTGTTAGTGTACAATGTATTGAAGAACTCGAGACTATATATGGATATATGTGCAGAACACAGCTGGGAAGGAAACAAGTAAAAACAAGGCAGAAAAGAAACTAAAAGGTTGCACAACGACGGCATCACTGTGTTCAATTCCACGCCATTTCTAACAGTGTGTGTGACCACATGCAGACATTGTCTATGAAGCTCCAGCCAGGAGGTCAATATAGTACAAACGGACGAAACCTTAGTTAAATAAACCCACGATATGCAATAGTCGCATCACTGTCAATGTGGAAAAACGCTCAGAAAAACAGCAGTTAATCGGCTTCGGTGGCATACGTGTTGCCATCTGTGAAACAAGTAGGGTTATTATGTTGTCTTGCAGATAGCGCCTCACATCCACTTGCAACTCGGTTGTTTGGTTCTAACGTGTAGACACCTTGATGACAAACGGTTGGGTTCAAATAGAGGATTTTGGTACCCGTCAGCTCCCATTTTATTTACTACTCGGTTCAGGATTGTTTGACTTTCCACAGGTAGGTGGTAGTTAAGTATCAGTGTGGACTGTTAACGGTGTACCGTGTATGACAATGAGGAAGAAGAACAGGAAGAGAACGCGACTGCCATTCACAGTAAGGTCGAAGTGGTACAAAAGTGAAAAACGAGAGACGGACAGTGTTAGGGTCAGTGTAAGTCTGACCCGAAGAACACGATTCTGCTGTCAGCCGTTACTGAAATATGCATCGACGTGGGATTCAAATATTTCTTCACGAGCTCAAGCCACCACAAGGTCAATGGTTTTCTATAAATACAGACCAGTTTCTCATGCAAATTTGCAAAGCGTCTGGTGGCTAAATACATTGCTTATGCGGAGTCCGTGTTCTCATTGGTTCTTGTAGTTGGCGGTTTTGGAGGCCAAGCTGATGGGGTTTCTATTCGCGTTATTCGTTCACCGTTGTTCGTATCAGTTATTTGCGTTCGTGGTCAGTAAGACTCAGTTATAACAGACCGGTGGGGGGTTGGGATAGCCAATAAAAATACAATTTGTATGACTGGGTTGTTGTTAGAGCTACCCTGAGACTTGCCTGTGATAAAAGTTGATTTATATAGACCGAAATTACAAAAAACCGTATTCAAATACCTAAAACTAAGTAGCAATTGTAGCCTATTCCGTAGTCAGACGTAAATGAACATAAAAGCATGCACAGTTGATGGGGAACATGTCAGGATTAATTTCACACTAGGAAGAGCACCTCCTAACGAAGTAAACAAAGCGAACCATCATTCGATCAAGGGTCGGAGGCACCATCATCTTCGAGATTATGCAAACCTATGGGCATAATCGGATGTCGGCTGTTTACGGTAAAGCTGGAATACTTTGGTCCGCATTTCCCAAGACAGATCCAGTACCAGGTGAATGGTTATGTATTTTCCTAATTAGCTAATCAGATGACATTTGTAAGATCGGATGCCTGTGGGCAACAACACTGTCTGAACTGTATTTCCCCGTTTGCTTAACCCCCCACAACCAAATTCGTTCGCAAACCACGACCGCCGTATATGGTCAATAAGCCCGATTTGTTTTCAGTTTTGACTTTCTTTTACAGTCACCGCCTGTCATATATTCAGAGTTATGTAGTCTAGTTTCGACTCGCTTCCAATAAACGTCCATTTTCGCGTTTTCCCCTTTTCAGGTTGACAATCAAACCGTATATTCGGTTGCACAAATGTAACAGGGACTGCTCAACAAGAGAAGACGTGGCAAGTAGTGTTTGCTTCCAAACAGGTCAACTATGGGATGACTAAGTCTAAATGAGAAGTGCTCACGCAGTTTGCGTTGTATGACTCGAGAAGTCATGCATAACTTTACAATCCCAATAGATCATTCAGCATCATTGATAGCTAGCGACGATAGCAGGAACAAAATAAAGATCCCAGACTGGGAATAAAAAAGGGGAAAAACATTTAACAATGAGTAATTAATATCAAGGTGCCTACACATTGCAAGCAAAAAAAACTCCGATGTTGAACGAGAATACAGCAACACTAGCAAGACAACAGTACTGTAGCCTTCTGTATCTTGCTTGAACAAACAGCCCCTCTTCACAGACAACTCGACAGAATAGTTACGGCATTTCCGTTAGCTACTAAGTCCAGTCGGAGATGAGTGACCCAAACTCTGGCGGAAAGATGTTTCTTTTGTGTGCATTGCAACGGCGGCAGATGAAAAAATAAGTCCTGATGCTTAGACTCCCAATCGAAATATCTCACAGTCATTATGCACTTATGGTGTCATGCCCGAAGGGCGTCGCTCACATGTCCCAAGAGGTAGTTTAGGATGGTTCACGGAACAAAACTATTACTGAACAAGCTTTGTAATACGTTCAGGATACGATGCATAACGAAATTAGGCCCAAAAGAGCAACGGATGAAAGGCATTCCGGAGTGGGTTAACGTAGGTTAGCTATTCACCCTGATGTTAATACGATCAACATCATCATCATCGACGGCCGCAGCCTCATTGCTAGATTGGATTCCTGTTAACAGTAAACTTTGCGCTGTCCGCTTGGCAGGTTCCGTTAAGACCAACTCTAGACGTAAGACTTTCAGAAATTTATTCATTGTGTCTGCTTACGCTCCTACTGACTGTAGTGGCGTCGGCGTCAAAGACGCGTTTTACTCAGATCTGGCCGCTCCTTCGGTCGACACGTAGCTCCGATATAG
>JTDE01021450.1:0-12795 GCA_014338405.1 Paragonimus skrjabini miyazakii | reverse complement strand
GTCATGTGCAGGATTTCCAATGGGTGGATTTTTGCGCATTACCCACTTTCCCATATGACATGATACGAGCCAGTAATCGACTGCCGAAACAATGAGAACTGGTCAACAGACAAAAAACATGAATTCGCACGAATGAGTTGCAGTGGTTAACAGTTTGAAGGCGATCTTAGTGGCATTTCAGACATGATGTATGAGAATATCAACTCGTAAGCGAACGAAGATGTCGAGCGCTTCATTAATCGCAACAAGGAAGTAAGCTCCTGCTGGACCTTGCGAGCATCTGCAATCAATTTACGCACAAATACTACGATCAGCACAAACGAGTTGATCGAGAACAGTGTGCGATCCGACATTACGAAAAAGGCGACTGTGCACATCACAACGCAGAAACGTGAAAACAAAGAATTCCTGTTGACACAACGACTGTTTTTTTACGTTCTTTCAGGAAAAGTGAACAATCCACAGGCAATTAACAAAAGATTAAGCAGAAGAGCAAGAAATGGTGTGGATGTAGATATGCTATCGACCGAGACACAAAGCTGTCTCGGATAGTGATTTTGGCCAAAGATTCGAACGATCGTGAAGACCCCAGTCACGCAGGTGAAACCTACCCACTTTACTCAATGAAACAGTCAAGGCGTTCATATTTCGTGGTCACGTTGTTGTTTGACCATCACGCGGTTTTACCCAATTGTCTCAATTTGAAATGTTCGGTACGACAAACTCTCTGCTGGCATGCAGAGTACGTGACCCAACTATCGCAGGCTGTACAGTGTGAGGAGTTGACCAATTGGTCGAGCATCCCGAATGGTTAGTTATTGCGTTGCAGAGGGCCTTCCATCGATAGCAGTAGTAGCCCTGGAGCTGAAGCTACTGAAGTGTAACAAGGCTCCTGGACCAGACCTCCACCCTTCATCTCTTTTCGAGGAAAACTGAAGAAGCACCTCGTGATTGGTGCTTATCAACAGTAATTCCTGTTCTCAAACAGAGGACCCGAAGTCTATGTGACAACCACAGATATCAGTTTAGTATCCGTTGCGTTCAAGCTACTCACTGACCTCATCTTATGTCGGCTTACTAAGCCCAGAACAAATCAGATTTGCGGAGAAAAGGCCAGATTCCGGTCCAGTCGAGAGTGCGGTAATCACATTTTTACCTTCGAATGGATCTTGGAACATTGGTACTCCTATAAGAAGCCGACGGTCGTGGTGTTGTTAGACCTAAAAGCTGCTTTCGATTCGCTTGCTCGTAACGTTCTCCGTAACTGTCTTCTTCGCAATGGAGTTTTAGAGGAATACATAAATTTGTTCAGACCACTGTATGCTCACTGTGCAAGCAGGTTAAGTGTTTATGGACAACTGTCTCATCATCATCAACTGTCTCTGGTGTTCATCATTTCTAATGGTGTTCGTCAAGGGTGTTTGATCATCCCCTTTCCTGTTCAAGTTTGTCATGTAGGGTGCCCTCGAGGAATCCAGTGAGCTTGATGTTGAGTTTGTTCTTGGCGGTACATTGACTGACATAGAGTATGCGGATGATATTATCTCACTTAGCCCCCTCTGCCGAAGACATGTAGACCATGCTGAACAAGGTGGGTAAGCAGGTCGGTTTATATGGAATGCACTTCACACCTTCAAAATGAAAAGTACTGCTTCAAGACTGGGGCCTTCCCATTTCCACTTTCTCCAGTGCAGGTAATCCGCTCGAGAATGTGAACACTTTCACATACTTGGGTAGCACAATATTTCATCAGTTTCTAATATTGCTGATCAGATATCAGTGAGGATAGCAAATATACGAGTTGCTTCTGCCAACCTGCATCAACTATGGTGTTCAAGACATTCGACTGTCACTGAAAAGAAGAGTATATGGTACTTCCGTGTGTTCCGTTTTCCTCTATGATTCAGAAACGTGGTCTGTTCGCAACGAAGATGTCAACAGACTTGTGTTTGGCCATTGTTGTCTCCGCAAATTAGCCCACACTAAGTGAGCACGTGAGCAACACGGCCGCTCGCCAGTGCGCATTCCGGAACGCTTGGGATGCTCGATCAACTGCTACACTACTCATGCTGTACAGCCTGAGATAGTTGAGTCACGTACTCCGCATGCCAGCTGAGTGTTTACCGTATCGAGCATTTCATATCGAGATAGTGTAGCGACTTCCTAGAACAGCTTAACTTTTGTTGTACAATTTGACACTTCCTGATGAGACATGTTTGTTTAGCCTAATTGTATTCCCAACATCCGCCATCGTAGGACTTCCTCAATTTTCCGTTCCGCGCGCTACACGCAGAATGAATGCTGATTGTACAGTTTCTTGTTCCTCGGTCGAGGCAATATAAAGAGTACTGAGCTTTTTGTTGTTTTCTGAATTATTGCCATTGGATAACTCGCCGAATCTGGGGTGAGACTTTGCGGGACAGTTCCCACAACAGCTGGGTAAAACCGCGTGATGGTCAAACAACAACGTGACCACGAAATATGAACGCCTTGACTGTTTCATTGAATGAAGTGGGAAGGTGTCGCCTCCGTGACTGGGGTCTTCACGATCGTTTAAATCTTTGGCCAAAATCGCTATCCGAGACAGCGGTGTGTCTCGGTCGATAGCATATCTACATCCACACCATTTCTAGCTCTTTTGTTTAATCTTCTTTTATTAACTTCCAACGTTTTTTGTGACGTTTTTTCTGGGATATTCTGCGTCACTCTCGAGGTGAGCTACTTTACCTCTTAGTTAAGCGTAGGGCCGTTTTGAGGCTGATTAGCAACGTTGGAGTCATAACGAACAGAAAAGTCCGCGTGTGTAAAGCTGTGGCTGTGTTCGCTAATCTAGAAGAGATGTGTTGGCAAAAGCATCTCTGCGAGGCCTAACGGTCGCTTATATAAAGCGAATTTTGGTGGTACTAAGAAATTTAGAAACCTGTCCATTCAGAGTAGAATATGCGAGCTATCTTCATATATTCAATCTAGGTATGCTCGGTTCGGGTGTCACACGCGGGTGAACGAAGAGGTTAGAAAGCTGAGACTAAGCAGCAAGTTTACTTTCTGAGTATGCACAGGTTCAGATGATCAGCCCATGTACTGGGGACATCGGCCAGTCGTCCGCCACATCGACCACTTTTGTCGATGCCGCGACCGACTAACGTTGGGTATTAGGCACTGAGGTAGTGCTCTGATGATTATACATAGGGCCCATTGTGCGTCTTAGACATCAGAATGGCCTTTGATTCACTTTATATAGCTGCACAATGGACTTGTCCGTCAATGAAGCACATGTCCGACCAGCATACCAGAATTTCGACGGCAATCTAGTGTTCGATCGCGGGTCTAGTGTGGGTTTACGGCAGCTCATCGCTGACCCACATCATCTCAAGTGGGGTGCTAGTAGGTTGCTCGGCCTCGTTTTTCCTACCCAATTTTGCAATAGGCAAAGTTCTACGGTGCATTCTGACAGTCTGTGAACATGATGGCGTAGAAATGCTTCTAGGCGCTGAGACATGTCGCCTGCAGACGACATTGTTCTAAGTTGTCAAAGTTTGCGGGAAATCCAGAACGTCTTAAACAATTTAATAGTCTCAGTTAGTTTGGTATGATCCTCGCGACTTTTAAGTGCACAGTGCTGCTGCAAGCATGATTCAACGTCTGTCCACATTCTCTATGTTGGATTGAATATAGTCAAAACGTTCGTGAGCCTTAGGAGCTGCATCGGCGTTGACAGGATGTCTGATGAAGCTACAAAATGTCTGAGCGAACTTAATGAATCCTAATGGCCAAAAAGCCGTCTGACTGCTTATTCGCTAATGTCATTTAGTGTGCGCAAATGACCACGAACACCGATGACCAAAGAATTGAATACGTTTTACATCGGCGGCGGCGATGAGTTGATGGATGCAAATCACTAAGCAGTCAATAAAGTGTAAACCGAATAAGTGGTCCAAAGTTTGAGATCAACGGTGTAGATTTTACGGAGAACATCATCGTGCTCCAAATTTTCCAACCCGTTTTGCCAATGAACTGCACATCACAGCGGGGATACCTTAGAAATTAGTTTGTGGGGGGAAACGCAATGGACGTCAATAAACTCGGGTGGTAAACTGAACGATGAACGATAACGCCACATCCTTAATTAACGATAAAAATGCGCACAAATGGTGAAAGAAATGATTGAGCAATCTAAGATCCGACGGAAACCTTCCCCTGAAACAGAAAGTATCCTTCGGGTTTATCGCATATTGAGAAATAACAGTTAAAAAGTGATAGTATTTAGGGGATATCCTACGAAAACAAACAGCTAGGGCGGGTGTATTAAAACAGAAACCATTAAGCTAGAACCCCGTACGGAAAAAGCACGGCAGTTTACCTGTCAATCGAAAAGCACATGAGAATAACATCCGTGTCTGGGTAGGAAAGCGGTCGAAGTCGGTCATAATCTTCCTGGCCAGCTGTGTCCCATAACGCCAGTTCCACCTGTTTCCCGTCAACTTCGATGTCTGCGACGTAATTCTCGAAAACAGTTGGCACATAAACCTCAGGAAATTGATCCTTGCTGAAAACTATCAACAAACATGTTTTTCCGCAAGCGCCATCGCCTACAATAACCAACTTCTTACGAATCGCTGCCATATCAGGGGTCAACGGACCTGAATAAGCCTCAGTAGGGTGCTAAGCGGAAGACTGAACGATCAGGGTGAACGCGCGGTTGCCTATCGGCCTGTCTTGTCATCTCTCGCCTGTGAATGGTTAATCTCTCGACCAATCAGCAACCGTGTACATGTGCGTTGTTCACTGGCCTGTCTCTCTGCCCACACGGATGTGCGGCTGTGCGGATGTGCGTGTGTCCGTTCGAGCGATCAATTTGACTGTCGACTGTACAGATCAGCCACGTATGTCTGATGCTACTAGACGAGCCTGGTCGTGCGATCTCGGGTCGCGGGCACGGCCACGCAAATCGGCCAACCATATTTCGAAGAGGTTATGTTGCCGAAAACGGCCAACGGCTATTCGGGCAGCGAAAGCGCGTGATCGCCTGTCGGGCCTAATTGGTCGTTGCGAGGTCAATTAGGACAATCAGGCTGGAAGAGCATCGGTTTGCCATCACCAAGAGACCGGCACCACAGACTGTTCGCTTGCAGCGCCTTTATGATCGACGGAGTTGGGAACGACAGCATAATAAAAATGTCGATCACTGCGGTCAGGATGACACTCACAACAGGTCACACAATTAATCTCAGGAGCGCTTGAGGTTTACAGGAACTTCGGTTAGTCTCACAAGTGAACATACCCTCACAAGTCATCCGATCTCGTTCCTACGATCCGAAACTATGCTTCCATTTCTTTCGTATCGTCTTGACTTTGGCCGTGTAGTCCATTTCACTACAGGATACAGTCACCTGATAAACCATTTTGAACGGAACTTCAAAATTCGGACCTCGCTCTGCGCAGCCACATTGGAACACGGGTGTCTCACTGCTGTACGTAGATATCTGTTGCTAGCACGATCTAGTCGAGTACACAGACCTGCAATTCGTCGTCAATGATCAAAACGTAAGGTAGACCTTCTCAAATGAAACATTTCTGCATGGCTTTGGCAGTAAAGTGCGACGAACGGACCGCAGTAGTCCGTATGCACCCTGTGCCATGTCATGTAGATCTTAGGCCAGGAAGTTCGGTGTTTGGATGGACGTTTGACCTTGCTTCCAGAAAGGAGACGGTTTGACCAATCAATGTCCTCGACAAGGAATACAAACTGGCTGAATTAGTAGCGTTTATCAGGCCTTAAGAAAAGATGGAAGTGTATTCTTCACCTGGAACTGCTGTTCGTTCCTGAATACTGATAACAAGGTCTCCTAATATTGTAAGGTTTGTTTTGTATTACTTCCCTCAAGACACGGTACTCGGCTGCAAAATGAAACAACATGACTCGTAATCAACTGGCCCGGAATACCGTGCCAGAAAGTCTATCAGAGACTATTTTGGCCGATAGGCAGTGTCGTAGTCCTCAGCTGTTAGCCTAATGTGCCACCGTTAAAGTATTGGGGCCGCTGACCTGGAAATCGATCTGTCCTTACTGGAAACGTATTGTACAACTTGATGTTTTTTAACCACTTAAAACTGGGGTCCGAATAGGTAGTCTCTGAATTACCCGTGTCATCGTTGAAGCTTCTCTGTGTGTCACAGAATACCTCTTTCGTGCATTATACTATGTAGGTCCACACTATCTTGGAATCTTCCTGCCCCGGTGCACTCTTATCCACAAGCTCTGCTGGATCTGTGATTAAGAGAGCTTGCTTTGACGGCATCGGGTGACCCACGATACACTGTATGAAACCACGTAGAGCACGTGCCTATTCGTCTATTATTAGAGTCACAAAAAGTGGTTGAGTCACAGTGGCGAAAGCCGGGACAATGCCGGAATGGTACTGGAGGCAACTCATAATAGATCGACGATTGTTGTAATTCCCAGGTATCTCTGTACTGTCCAGGGATGGATATCTAGATGGGACTGGTCAGTATCCGCCAGCTTCGAGAAAGAATCCAAGGAATTCCGGACTGTTGACTTAGAAGGTGCATTTTGTCAGTTTGATCGATACGCTGACCTCGATAAACCATTACAGCAATGAAGAGAGTTGTTGGCTCTGATCTTTCCCCGTTTTGTCAAAGATGACTATGCTACTGGAAACTGTGGCGTCCCAGGATTATCATTATGTACAAATGAACATTTGTGTTCGTGCTGGTGGTTAAGCATATATCAACTGAGTAAGCTTTCTGAATAAGCCTTGTGTCACCCCCGCTCTTGTTTCATAGTACATGTGCAGTGAAGTTGAGCGATCGTAACATACTACTCATACCGCGGCTATACAGTAGTAATACCGGAGCGTATATTTTGACATCGTACAAGCCGCAGGAAAAATGCAGAAAGGAAAATCAGAGTGCAGCATCGCTCATAGTGGTCCTTGCTACTTAATGGAACTGAGCATTGACGTCTGCGACAACCGAAAAGGTCTGGGGCCGAATACCGCGTGCAAATGAGTGGTTTTGTTCCAAGTCTTGTTTAAATGCTTAACCCATGTGTTGCTTTGTCGAATAAACAACGCTTGTGCGAACCGCGTTCTTGTGTCACTTGGCAGTCACTGTAGATCCTCAGAGTTTTATTGTAATTGTGGTTGGACTATGCGGTCTGATTCACACCAGTGAGTGTCCCTTCTTTGTCTACTTGATCATTGCTGTCATGAACTCCGCCTCTAATATTATGTGATAAAATGTTGTGTTTCAAAAAAACCGGGTCATCTGCCACCTCCAACTTCGTTAGAATCACCTGCAAGCTATCTGTATTTCACGAAAAGCGAATTACCTGTTGACGAGATCTCAGGTACGTTAGCTCCGGCTTCTTCATAACACTGAAGTTAAAAGCGCCAAGGAAACATCCAACCGTTTCAGTGCTTTCACACTCAGTATCGCCGGGCTACTCTCAGATACCGGAGAACAGATGTTCGCAATTATTCTGTCGTCACTTTACGTGTATGACATCAGCTTCGAACGATGACCAGTTATGCCCCACATCTCAGGCTTCATCTTGATCACGCAGTCTTACAGATTAATCAGATCCAAGACATCAACAAGACTGAATGGCTCGCCTCATTCCATGTCATCAGTGAATTCATGTCGCTCCTCGAACTAAAATACGTAGCGCTCGCAAATGAACTCTTGTATTATGGACGTTACCTGTAATATATGGATTAAGTCGGACTCCCAGCAACGAATTTCATATCTGCACTTATTAAGGATACAGTCGGCATCATACTTTCTGTAAACCGTGAAAGAATAGGTGGCATGTGTTTAGTGATCGAAATCTGCCGAGAGCATAAAACCATTTTCATGATTGTTACCACTCATCAGGTACGCGTGCCCGATGAACTTCAACCACACATCTTACTAAAACAATGGCAGATGCTGGAAGTTGTAGATACTAACTCATTTAGACGTCTCGTTTATCTCAGACACAATGAAGTTCTGATGCTAACAATACTAACTGAAACTGTGCAGAAAATCGGTCTACTTTAATCTTTTGGATGGCATTATAATCTTTACAAAGTATAGTGCGACTAGTAGTATGCGTTCAGTAGTTCTCCCATGAGTGTAGACGTTCTCTGTAAACTCTGGTGTTTCAGTGATGTACCGTACCCGTTCGTTCACCTGACTCGGTTACCATACCTGCTTGCTGGTCTGCCGTCGGGTGAAAACAGAAAACATTTAAATATTCAGACGTGTCACACACGCCCAACCCATGACTATTCTTTGGCTAGGACTCCGGATCCACACTTCTGGAACGTACTATTCCGTGCAATGTGTACACACCCACTCGCTCAGTGCTCACGGCGCGCGTGTTCGTCTGCATCCCCGTCAGCCTGACAATTAGTTAGCCTTGCTCACTCCCAGCATTGGCGGATCCGTGTTCATTCACTGCATAAGCGCAAACACTTCCCTGTGTCTGTCAACCTGTATTGATCGAAGATTGCAATTTTTCTAAGGATCCTGATGACAATCAATCCTTATTTGCATGCACGGTTTGCACATGTGATTATCTGTGCAGAGTTTTGCACACGATGGATTATATAATTCTCCAAACAACACCTCATTCAGCTGTGCGCTTCGTTAACGTCGTTTACGTCAATGACAGAGTCGTTTGTTTGAAACAAATTAGACTGCCCTTCCAACAAGAAAGTCCGGTATTTAAGAGTTGTACCCTGGTGAATTGTCCGCATTCTTGTTTGGGCATCGATTATCACCGTTGTCGCCAGAATTGGCTATAATCGATTGTCTTTCACTTTTCCAACTAGTATGGAGATGTACTGTTTGTTGTTTTCCTGATCGTGGCCCTCTGATTCGTTCGTGTTTAGACTGCGTACACAGATCAAGGACGAAAAGGTATTAGAAAGGATATCGTATTATAGCATACTTACTTTCTATTCCTAAGACGTGAGTAGCTGGTATCAAACTGATTCACTGAAAATGATCCACCTACGACCAACCTGCGTTCGTAGCAAGCTCGATGGTTAGATTTTAAAGTGAATGTGGAGAATAGAAGGAGGCTATATACAAACAACTACAGGCTAACAATGGCTACTCATTACAACAGAACGATAAATGGCTGAAGAGTAACGCACATAATTAGAATAGGCCCAGTCGTAGAAATGGTAAGAATTATTCAAGCATGTACCCGTCGTCTCATAGTTGCGCACTCGCATGCGAACTCCGAAGTCCAAACCACTTCAGGGGGATTCAAACTGAAGGACCTGTCCGAAACTCATACACAAAAAACATGCTATTTAATTGAGTCAGATTATCGAACGTCCATAACACACCGCTGTAACAGTAGCCGTGCTGCTGATACGGGGTATACGCGCATCTCAGATCAAGTCGCTCGTCCCCGTCGTTTTAATGTTTTGACCACCATGGTTCACGATTGATAACATCTGGCTGTTCACGGGCATCTCAGCAAACGTCTCAGCGTTCGAAAGGTAACGTAGAACCCAGATCCAACATATCGTCAATAAATGCAGATGTACGGAGTAAAACGTATGTAACCTCCTTAACAGATTATACTGTCACGATCATTTCCTCACCGAACGATTAGCAATGAAAGTTGCATTCACGCATGACAAATTTACAAATTGATGAAAGATTAAAACCTAACAATTTTCGCATAGAAACTGAGGCACGCCATGCTGTGTTTCTACGTTTGCAACACCATCTGCGGACTCTGCGTGGCTCTTTATAGCTGTGTTTCCAGGTCGCTAAGCGTCGCATGAGATGTCTCGGTTTTGTGACCTTGTTACTGAGTCTAGTTTACTTCATGTCAGTATGTCCATCCCCCTATTTTAACCATAAGCTGATACCATGGTGGATACAAACTGCTGCTTCATCTCGATCGGTGTGGACAGCATGTTCAACTGTGTTGTCCAGACTGTGATGCTTTATGCTCTAGCAACCTACTTTATCCTAAAAATTGATGTATAGAAGGTGTGCTGGCTGGCTGGTTTCGACAGATGCAAAATATTCGAGTCATACCAATCATGGTTAGGTAGTCGCGATTTAAGAAGACATGTCGATACAGATGTGTACTGATTGAAATGGTCTGAGAGTAATGCGTTACGGGCATTCTGAAATAATCGTGTTTATTAATAGACTTACCTCTGCTGGACCGTACAGAATTTAGATACAAATGCTCATGAATGTGATTAAGAAATGCTGATTTCATGTCTCCTAAAGCATATCGTTTTGTATATGTGCACGCTTTTGTTCGCCGTTGACAGCGCGCTGTTCGCACACAGTGAGGACGAACCATAGCGACTAGCCACGGCTTTCGCGACCGCAGCGTCCAAGTTTGAATTGGATATCAACACAGATAAGACATTTTCTTTCCAACAGCCTTTAACGGGCGGAGGTGCTGTTCCTGCACCTACACCTGGGATTGCCATCAATGGGGTGTTGTCGACAGCTGCGTGGACTTCTGCTACTTGGGTAGCAACTTGTCCACAGATCTGTCCGCGGACATCAAGGTACGAGCTCGTTTGGCGAAGGCTAGACGTGTCTGGAGGAACCACAGTCTACCGTTCAGTGATGCTGTCTATATTGCTGTACGGCGGTGAAACTTGAACATTGTACCAAAGGAACATGGGCCATTTCCATTTACAGTGTCTAAGACGCATCTTGGGTATTCAGTGGTCGGACAGGGTTCCGAACACTGAGGTAATGCGGCGAGCAGACATGGACGAGATCAAAACGATACTGATGCTGAATCAGCTTCGTTGACTAGGACACGTCCGTCAAATGGTCAATGGCTGTACTTCGAAGCAACTTCTGTATAGACAACTGAAATCAGATAAGCGAATTATTGGTGCTCAAAAGCGGAAATACCAAGGCGTTATCTAGGTACGTTTTTTGCGTTATAACATTGATTTCAGATATTGATAAGACTTGGCGTCTACAAGAATATGATTCGGACGGGAATCCACGAGTTCAACGGGTAACTATGGCGTGATCATGAACTGAAGTGCACGTTACGCATGGGAACCATCGGCGTCATAGATCGTGCTGACATGATTGTATGGCGTTGCGGTGTGTGCGACTGTCTAGAGTTAGTAGATCATAAACTTACGCGTAGTAAACCGTCGGTCAAGAGACAACGAGTACGTTGGGGTCATGTAGGTTACATCCGTTATATCCTTTTTTTCTTGTTCACACCAACCAACGATCACCGTGGTTTAGTAACTCGTCCGCTCCCCTTTTCGGAATCCTAGATTTCTGTGGCCTTCTATTTTTCCTTTTCTTTAGCATTGTTTGTGTACTGTATGATGAATGGTTTTTCTGTTATTCCAATCGAACCTTGCATTTTGCTTTTACTTCATATCCTCTCTAGAGTGAACTAACATTTACTCCTATAATGGAGTGATTCCTGCATTATATTTTTAATATTTCTCTTCTCAGTTTAGATCACACTACTGGATTATCTATCTGTTTATTTCTCGAGAGATAGGGTTTTCAGTTACGAGCTAGTCTATGAATTGGCTAACCAGCATTGGCCGGTTGGACACAAAGGACTCTATTCGCACGCCTCCTAATCTTATTCCTTCGGGTTTACACCGGATACTTGATGTGGGAGTGGAACCGCAAATGGTGCAGCGCAAGCCAATTTTTGTGATAATTAAGCGCAGACGTCCCTTGACTTCGATCACTGTGACAGGCTGATCCGAATTGGATGCAACCAGCCGTAGCTGCGGTTATGTTGGATTATGTCTGTATCGCACGTGCAGTTCACTTCGGCGGGTTGTAAACGCACGCAACGTGGTTTGGATCACTTATTATGCTGAGGCCAGATCACATTTTTGCACTGCATTTAGGAGAACGTCGTAGCAGTAAACTGACTGATGAACAACACATCGGTAAAGCAGATCAGCTTACTCTCATCTGACGATAAAATGGTCCACAGTTTTCGGTTTTGGGCAACAACTGTTCTGACGCAAAATAAGGAAGTTTCTTTTTGATAAAAGCGGTACAGATAACACCTTATCCTGTACAATGATTTACAAGCTAACAAATTCCTGTATCGAAATGATTCAGCAGAGGGTTGTACTATCTCCGGAAAAACTGGCAGTGCTTCTGCATTTTTGGTTTTACCAGAATGGTGCAGCACCACACTATGATGTATGTGTGCACGTATGCTTGAATCAGGTAATCAGACGTTGACGAATCGGTCGAGACGGTCTAATGGAGTGTCGCTCACGGTTATCATATATCACTCCAACGGCTTTTGGGGTCATCTCGAACACACATTCTGCAAGCAACATTCAGACACACCGGAAGAACTCACAGTAACCATAAATCTGAAGTGCAGTGCAACGCCTGTTATTACTTTGCAAAGTTTGCTGTCGTCATACGGGAGGAAACTGTTTGTGTAAACTGGAAGCCAGACAACATTTTGTGCATCTCTTCTGAATATATGGTTTACATGGTTTTAGATGCTGGCTAGCTAATTATAATAGGTTGTAAATAGTATAGGTAAAACCAAACATCTAAATAATATCAGAAGCATAGCACTTCCGAACCGTAAACCGAACGGATGTGAGAAAATATGTTGTGCGTTGTGCTAATGCTCATTATTAAGTAAATTCTTGGTTAAGCCACAGCGAGTTAAAACCAAAAGAGTTATCGGTTTCGCAACGTTTCGACCCTCTCGGAGTGCCTTTATCAAGCGATTTAAATCAGAAAATTCACAATATGCAAGCTGCAAATGAG
>JTDE01021449.1:35693-88944 GCA_014338405.1 Paragonimus skrjabini miyazakii | reverse complement strand
CGCATATCATTGCCACTGCCGGGACTAGAACCACGGCCACGCTCTCATGAGGCAACCGTGTTTACCACTGCGCCACTGACCTCACAGTAAGCACGATCGAATTATCATATGTGAACACTCAACCACTTTCGCTTGAGTAACGATCAGGTTGCCCAAACGACTCGAGAGGAGACACAGTTACTGTCTATTAACTCCAATCGATTACCCCTCGATTAGAACTTCTCTCCAAGTTGAGTGTTCATATATGATAATTCGGTCGTGCCTAATGTGAGGTCAATTGCGCAGTGGTAAACACGGTTGCCTCATGAGAGCGTGGCCGTGGTTTTAGTCCCGGCAGTGGCAAGGAGCTCTAATGAGAGCGAAACTCGAGTCTATCACTGTTACGTTGATACTTCAACGGAGCTCCAAAAGCACAACTTAAATAAACGGATACCCAAAAGACTCACATGACAGGATCTCCTAGAATGTAGAATGGCGGTGTCCATTCACAGCAAACAGTTACGAACTTGTTCATCGCCTTGTTCACTTGCTCGACTCGATGCAGAGATGGTTGACATCTCATTGTGTTCGGCATACTTTTGATCTAGTGAATATTTTGGAAAATGTGCGTGTGATTAAAATAACAATGAATTTCACAGAGGTTCTTATTAATGCCCATTTAGATTGTTTTATATGGTTTTATATGATCTCATCCTGTCGCAAATTGTTCCTATCAGAAATATTTTGGAATATTTTAGATACTCCGTGCTTTTAGACATAGAAATCTTGTCAGTTGAGTTCATATAGCTTTACCTTGGTCAGGTTAGTGGGGTAGTTATGAGTTATTTTGGCCTAACAATTGCAGATCTTCTTCCGGAGTACTGAGAATAATGATTGCCGAGTATATGTTCCCTCACAGATTTTATTTTTACTGTCACATTATCTTGAGTTGTCTAGTGAATTTCCATATCCTGAGTGGAATGTTATACTTAAAACGGAACCAAACGGCATCCGAGTCTTCCCGGCTGGTATGTTCACACGAAAGCCGTGTACAATAGTGCGCCCTTCTATTTATTACAAATGTACTTGGCGCGGTCAGTATATTCACTTTACCAGTTTTGTGTCAGTCGCTCAGAAATGAGTTTCGGACAAACCAGTGTTTATAAGAACTCGTCAAATTTGTTGTTTGTTGTTTGCCTAAAGAAGAGAAGTTTTAACAAGGACGCTGATAATTGATATCCACAAGAAAATACATCATAGTAGACGAAAGCCTATGAAGTCGGTTGTGTACACTGTATCCAGGGCAGATATCGTACAACTATTTTTTGAGGAGGTCACCTAACTAACACTGTTCAACACAGGCTGTACTGCATTCTGTTTTGAACGTATCCTTCAACTCAACAGTGGTTTCCAAAATCAGCTAGGTGAATTGATCTGAGTAACATCACAAGTATTTTGTCTGGCTATAATTGTTCTTTATCATTTGTCTTTTTCCGTATATCACCTGCTGTCAGTTTGTGAAGTGAAACGTAATATGGAATCTAAAATCTCCGACGAGGTGCATCCGTGATAAACATTCACGTTCACATCTTATTCCAAGATTCTAACCAAAAGATGTGTTCAAAAATGGCTGAAAATGTGTAATCAGTCTCTCCTATGATGGTTAATTACGTACTTTTGGTTGATGCGGTATACACAGAAGTATGTGGTTGGCGTTATACATTTTCTATTACAGTGACTGGGACCAAACCTCACCACATGTGCCTTGCGCTGCACCAATTTTGACTTCATTTGCATGCCACATGTTAGGTGTAAACCTAACGAGCTAAGGTGGGGAAGGTTGTGAATAGAGGTTGTTGTGGTCCAGCGAGCCAGTGGTGGTTAATCTGATGGTAGACTTGTATGAAGCAAAACTTCCTTGAACACAGAAAAGCAATTAGATCCCTGGAATGTGAGGAAAATGGGGGTTGATGTAACCATATTGGTGTGTTTTATAAAAGATAGGGAAAAAATACATTTGGATTTTGAAAAAGAAATCCAGCAAAACGTCCAGGATACCACTTACTAACGAAGCTGGAGAAAAGAAAGGGCGACGAGTCAACAAGACAACTTCCTGAAGAGAAGGCTGAGTGTCTTGCCAAAGAACGAGGGTCGTTGTTTGATACGAGCCCAAACTTTTGGACTTGACTTACATTACTTGCATCTCATGTACTCCCCGTTCTTCGCCGACGGTTTTCTGCCAGTGACATATCAGTTCGAGCCTGCAAGCTAATTCGCTCCGGAGCGACACATAGTCTAGCTACCAAGACCTGTGAGACCAATGGTTCCCTTGTGAATTGTGTGCTTGGAGTCAGTGCAACTCAGCTTTTGCCTAATGTATAGCATAACGACCATCCGGATCGCATTCTTCTGAGTGAGTTAACTCAAATTTCCGACCGCTCATCACTTAAAATCCATTTCACACCAACAAAAAATTACTTGCATAATACTTTGATACAGCAGCTCCTGGCCACTAGGAGGCTGCTTATCTGTCTTTAGTTGTTCAAGTAGCAGCTGCTTTAGGATCCGTTCATCAGTCACATGGCGGACTTGACTCGGCCAAAAATAGTGATTGACCAACAACGTGAGTTCCACTCCTTCCATGTCTGATCGGCGAAATACTACGATGTCCACGTTGAATAACAACGTGGATGATATCCCCGCTCCGCTAATACACTGCTTCGTTTTCATTCTCAGGCTTCCATTTTTCCAGTTACATCTGTCAGCACATCCGAAAACAGCGTCACTGTTTGTTTTTCCCGGGCCCACAACTAGCAGTTTATGGACAAACCAGTCGTCAGATTTCTACATGTGCATCTGAAATCTAAACCACTGTCCACAATATTCATACTGAATAGAATTCCAGATACAGTCATGTCACCATCTTTCGGAGAAGGTCGAAAGAAAGAGAATGTTTAACTGAGTTGATACTTGGTTCAGTTTTGACTACTGCATTAATAAAAACCGTGTCCGTTCTCTGTACTGCTCTTTCATTGTGTGTAAATATAACATTATCATCTGCAAACATCAGTATACGGATTGTTGATTTAGTCAAAAGGCTTGCGACAGTGGGCTATCGGATATTCAGCAAACAACAATACTTGCGGTAGTTAACTTGAGCGCCATCTTCCGATACAACTTGGTCTTAACCAGCCTATGATCCATGCTGCTTGGGGCCCAGCAAACTGTCGGCACAAAGCATGCCACGCTAATCACATGTTCGCATAACCAGGTAATCAAAGAAATGATGACACCGACTTCGTGAATTAGTCCACGTCATAACACTGTTCGCATCCTATTAGAAGCGTGTATTTGTGATAACCAGGCCAAAGGCGACAAAAAGATAAGGCAGATTGTCATCGGTTTCATTAATACACGTTCAACCAGTGAGCTGAAGTCCGAAAGGGAGAGTATTGCGCAGGCCGGCTAGTCGAACTTCAATGATATAGCAGTATGCAAACCATGATACGTTATTCAGTAAGTAAACTAACTAATAGTCCAACAATCAGTGTTTACGGTCTACTCGTACGTCAAAGTTACCTTCTTATCCGAGCGGACTGCTAATCCTCACTGATAAACACGATCAATTCACTCGCGAGTTAATGCAGTTACCGTCACATACTACTGTAACATGCGTGATCAGGCAGCTGGCCAATTGATGTGTTGCATGAGTATCTGCAGTATGTTTGAGGCCAACCTCTTGTTGGTTGACTCTTTGGTTGCTTCGTATCAACAGAACACTCTTCTTGAATGCGTTCTTATTTTTCACAAAGATAGGCCAAGTGACATTGTTGGACAGGCTAGTCTATGTGCATTTTCCTAATTTGCATGTGCCAATGAAAGAGACTTGTTAAATATGATTAGCATTAAAAATAACAAAATATATAATGTGTCCAATAATGCAAAACCTGGAAGTTACTGGAACTGAGTAAGATTGTAAAGAGTTAGTATATCTGAAATTAATAAAAATTTTCGAGAAGAAAGTGAATGACACGTAATCGTTGATGGAAGGTTGAATCGAGACACTTGTTATGGGTAGGTTTATCGTGCGGTCCCAATGCGGTAATATATCTAATGTGCCCTGACCACTCGACCTGGACTTCATAGTTCCCTATCAGCGGATAAAAACTGAATTTTGCAGCACTTACTTGATCATAGCTGAGCTTAGGAAACGGACATTGACGAACACTGACGCTGATCATCTTTGTGTGAGAAGGATGAAACAGTCCATTTAGAAGCAGCATGCTTGTTCTTTCCTTGGATAGCGTGTTTACCACATCCAAACCAAACTGACCAATTCTACTACCTCTTTGTTTGGCAAATTAAACGGTAGAGCTTTTGTCTGGTCCAATCATTATCAGTGTGTAATGGAAAGTGGCTCGTGCTACTACGTTCGTCATTCTTATCTGTAATGTATTCCAAAAATTATAAGATGAATTGGTCAAGTAATCGCTGCATTCCATTAGAGCAGAAAGATTACATGCGCTGCGATATGTTAATATTTCCTTTGCTCTCACCAGTCGCAAAAACCGCATGCAGATATTGTACATCGGATAAACGTGGACAAACAAAGCCTGGACATTCCAACAAACATCCCAAGTATTATGTGATATCAGGATTACGACAAACTGATAGATCGCCCCAATCACTTTTTTGCCCAACAACGGTTACTGATTAGTTCCAATAAACTCCGTTTTGACAAGAGCTATTAACTCTGAGTTTCGATTGAGCCAACTTGACGACCTGTTGTTTTGAGGTGTTTAGTGATGGATGATGCGAAATTTCTGACATCCAACAAGCGTTAATAAAATCACTTTGAATAAACTTGGTGGATATCATTATTTTTGACTGGTTAATTTTCAGCTTTCCGTGAAACATTCGTGTAAGAAGCTTGACTCAAAGTCGCCCACTGATCAATGTTCCTGCGGTAAGTGTATCAGTCAATGAGTATTACGGGATATTTGTTTTGTATATAAATTGAACATCGCACATGGCTGACCGCAGCTGTCGCATTCTCATAGACCTTTCAGTCGGCCTCTTTCGAACGGCAGAAGCACCAAACTGGAGCTCCGCTCTCATTAGAGCTCGTCACTAGTGCACATCCTTGCCATTGCCGGGACTAGAACTCTGGCCACGCTCTCATGAGGCAACTGTACTGACCACTGTGCCACTGGCTTCACATTAGGCATGACTAAATCATCTTATGTGGACGCTAAGCCACATTCGCATGTGATCAGGTTGCCCGATGGACTCGAGAAGAGAAAGTAACTACTCTGATAACTCTAATCGATGATCCCTCGACCAGGACTTCTGTACAAACTGAAATCGCAGAAATCGTTAACTTGCTGGACGATATTTCAATTACTGTTCAGTAGTAGGGGATTTTGGTTTTCATATATAATCAGTGTTGTCGCTGCTAACCTCATGATGCGCTTAAGTAATTTGTCAACGAAATATCTTACTACTAACAAAATTCAAGTATTTTGTCTATTCTCATCAGTCGATTACGTAAAACTCACAGTTGGCTAATAGCACCTCGCAGTGAATGTCAACAGATTTGACCAGACACTTATTCGTAAACAAAACTGTATACATGTATAAATGGTTTAAGGTAACGGTTTACCTGTCGGGTGATCCCTAACAGACCATCTCTTCTTGAACCGTATCTTCGGTGGAAACATGTCTGGCTCGATCAAGCAACGTGCGAACCAGACTTTGTTTACAGGATCGGGGAACAAAGTTTTCAAAACACCGGTACTGACATGTCCAAGTGCTCTTGCGATGGACGCTTCGTTGAATCCAGCAGTCTTCATTTCTCCTGATGCATCAAGAAATGGGAGACTGTTTTGATTCTCGCCTCTTATGCTGAAATACATGTTTGGATGTAAAGAATTCGTCTGATCCATTAAGCTCTTTGTTTGCAGTTGGTTGTGTGCCATGAGCAAAATATTACCGACGTATCGTTTGTATAGCTACGCTGAAGATAACTATTCTGTTGTCTGTCGCTCAATCTTTGCTGCAACAGTGTCAGTCATAATTGGGCCAAGCGGGCTACCCATATCTACCTCGCCAAATTTTCTGTAAGCTGAATTTTGGAAAATACAACTGGTCCTTTTGATACAGAGCAGCAGTAGTTGTTCTAATTCGCTTCCAGGTATTCCAACTTCTGAATGGTGCTCCTTATATAAGGGAGTGGAAATTCGACACATTCGTCCACGGGAATCAGCGACTGTACGTCAAATGAATATAAATATTTATCCCGAATACTCATTCTCTCAAGCAGTCAGCAAGTTCGAAACTAACTTTCGGACAGAACTGAGCAATTCGGTCACCAACGGGTTTCAGAAACTTCGCGGTCACTTAGCCAGTTTGTGTTCTGGCGAGTTAAACATATTACTACCAAATAATTTGGCAGATTTATGATTTTAGGTTTGAAATGGAATGGAAATCCGGCTTTGTGAAATTTCGGAAGTCCGTATAGCTGTAAAACCTGGGTTTCAGTTGACTTCAGCAAATTAAAGTTTGCTTCACTGAAGAAGTCACCTTCAAGTAATACTTGCATTTTTTTGTTACTCTGCTCGACGTCTACTGGGTCGTTGGGTCTTGTTTTTTCAAATCTCAGGGTGTCATTCAGAAGTAACCAACTCTGTTCATCAAAACACTTCTCTATCCTTTATCTGGTTGCAACGTAACAAATTTGTCACTTGACCTCAACCATCTGAGGGTGATAAGATGTTGATTTGTGAGAAGACACTCTCACCGACTAAACATAGTTCCAACTTGGCATTCCTGATCAACAAGCTTCGCATTTAACCAACTCATATTCTAGTCTGATGTAGGCTACTGGTTGGAGAACTGTCAATGGAATTATTCAAAATGAGCCTGGGTCTCAGATGAGTTAATCTTTCTAGGTGGAATTTAAAATTGTAAACCACAAGATAAGGCTCCTAGATGGGTCGCAATCAGCTGACAGGACGACATGGTAATCACGTAGTGAGATGGATCTTTAGGGATCTCCTCCTCAATCATGTTGTGTTTAAGTGACTTCTCGAAACAGCCGCGCATAAAAACCCTAGTTTTCTTGATAGTCGTGGCTCAGAAGTGTTCAAACTTTATCTAACATACCAGATTAAGTTGGCCCAATACTGGTTGAACATGCTTCGACAGTTTACGAGCTTCACTTTGTCTTTTTGGGGGTGACACTCCGTAATGCGCCGAAGGTTATATCTAGATGGATGAATGTTGTCGGCCCGTAGCTACCTGTAGAAGCTGACCGAAAAGTTGTTTCGTTCGAGGCAGGAACGCAGGAATTCTGAACGCTCAAATAATCGGGCAATTTTGCACTTCAAAGGTAGTCGCGTTAGAAACCACCCTACAGTCAACTAGCTACCCTGAACCGTCTATTACAAGATTTAAACGGCCTCTTAACTTAGGAATTTGATTCGACACAGTATCCAAAAAGCCAGTATTTTCTTTCGACTTTCTTTTAAGGATGGTGATGTTTGCCAACCCATTCACCGTCGTCTTGTTAGTCCTATCGAGAGAACATACAATATGGTCGTCCTAGGGATTATTTTCATTACATTCTACCGACAAATATCGATGTAGATGTGGGACAGTGTACCTATGTACACTGCCCCACATCTCGAAGTGTGTCAAAAAATAGATCACGCAAACACATGCATCACCTATCGTAAGCCATATTCTGGTGACGCTACGCTGATGCGATCCAACAACGGCATTTTACATTGTATACTCAACATCGCACAGGCGAACACTGCGTTGTGTTGAAGCTGTTGGCATCTGAAGGTTCAAATCCATGTTGTACAGTCAGACACAACTGTTTGTAAGGCTTTTGCTATCAATATAATGATAATGACTGCGAACTCTGACAGTTGGCTTTCTCTCGTCCACTGGTCCACTGGAAAGTCTATGGGAATGCGACAGCTGCGATCAATTGTGTGTGATATTTAACTTGAAATTAACCAAATCCCCTAGTGTTCATCAGTACTCATCAGTATTTTTCTTTGGTATTTTGTTTGCTTTCTCATACTGATATAGCTGGTATGTAGTATGCACTCGTAAAGATGCAGTGAAATTTGTTCGGACGTACATCGTGCATTATAACCCTACTATCTCCTTTATTCAAATTCGCACATTGGCAGAACGGATCCAAGTTCGCGACAGAAGAGGGCGGAGTACATCCCCAAGTGATTAGTGTAGACAGTAACTCAGCGCGCATCAGTATACCAACGCCTGGACAGAAATCCGGTGTCGTCGATTTCGAAACCCTTAGTCCCACCTGGTCATGTGGTTCACTCCACCACTTCGTTTATGATTCTGTTACACATACGCAACCCATAAATATTGTCGTCTTCGGAAGCGTTGTTAATCAAGCGTCACACATCGACCCTCTGTTGAGAAAATGTGTTGATGCGATCAATTTCGTTGCATTAGAAGTGAACCCGTTTACTCTCCCCCTGATTGCACTTATGTGACGTTCGTACATTTCGCTCTTTTGTCACCATGTGTAAAACCTATATATATATATATATATAACCACCTGGTCAGAACAAACGAAATGCCCGCATCTTGCAATCTGTCTTCTCCCCGTCTTGATGAACTGGATAAAGGGAACTCACTGTTTCAAATCTCAAATAGTGTAGTGTTTTGATTTCGCAGTGGTGTGAAATGGTGAGTCATACATTATTCGCGTCCGAGATTTCGACGCGGGCGAAATATAATGCCCCATCTGATATACATATGATTAGGTTAACGTGACTTAATCCGAAAAGTGCTAAAAATTCAGGAGATCGTATAAACGAACATGTTAAAAAATTATTTAAAGGACAGCCTAGCATATAAAACAGTGGGAAGACTTAAAAATTCAATGTCCATCGCAGTAACATTCCTCGCGGTCTGTCCACAAGCGAACGTATAACTAAACACAACCACTGGGACAGTGCTTTACATAACAAAAGTCATGATTTGAGAGATTAAGCAGATAAACAGAAGGTCAAAAACTTGAGAATAATAACTGTCAAATTGATGGCAACGTCACCATACGTTTTTTTACTACATTAAGAGAGGTTATGGCGTCTAATAGCCAGACTTCCGGCAAACTGGTGGACTGGTTTCCCGTTGGCCCCACAAATTACAAAGGACGCAGTATAACTTCTGATAGTATGTCCTGTTTGTATTCCATGCTTCGTTACTGACATTGGGTGTTGCCCGTCGGCCATTATACGGAAGCTTAATTCACCCGCTTTTGTCTCCAACCATTCAGAAACATGTTTCTTGGTATGAGCAGCTATGTATTGGTTTAGTTTCCGCGTGAGATCTGAAAGACGCAGAATTTGATTTATAATTGAATGGATTGGTATTGCGTGATTCGCTACACTGTACGTGATTTCGAGGCAACAGTAAAGTATATCCTACTGAGTGGCCTGACAGATGGTATAATGTGGAAAGACTCAGTGGCGGAAGATCTAGTATTCAAATGGACTTGAATCAGTGATCGAAGCAGAAAGCTCAAACACAACAGGCACACTTACACATCAGCCACCAAGCCACATCCACAACTCGGAAGTTTCTTCTTCGGATTTAGTTACGTATCCTTTCCGCTGTGTTATGGAACCTACCACATGATACAGAAGACTGACTGCTCTACTGTGAGAGTGGTTTACATGGAATCAAGGCCAAATCAGTAACAGCGGTACGAGGCAGAAAATAATAATAATGTCATTTTGCGAATTTCCAAAAATTGATGTGTATGGTTTGATTCCTTCCGTTTTTCAGCATGATGGCCATTCAAGTAACAAGGTTGCAGTTAGAATTAGCCAAAGTGCTCAGTTTGAAAAACTAACTTGTTGCTATCTTGTGCACACATATATGTACATCGTGTCTAAGAGAGTCGCTCATATATCCCGATGATCATTCAATAAGCATCGATACAATACTCTCAAATCTACTCCACAGGTGTAGATCAGACTTTATATTGTCTCAAAAATGTGTGAAAACTTCCCATGAACGTATTTATGTACCCAAGTTACCTATTATGAGGTCACAATGTGTAATACAGCATTGTCAACACCGACAAGACCACCGTAAAAGTTCTTTCAGCAGGAGTACATTTGTTCTGATCTAAACCTCCCACCATTTTTCTTAGGTGTTTCTTAGAGGCTTAGCTCTTTAACGGAAGTACACAGGACAAAAGTTTCGAACCATTTGGAACTATTTTGAGGTGAAACTGTTTCTTATTCGGAGATATTCCCTTGGGGGTGGGAAGAGTTTTAGAAGATACCAAACGAGACGGATAATGGGGTCTTGCTACCAATAAGTGATATTGAACCCTCTGATTTCATCTAAACTGCTCTCTCTCTGACAATAGTCCAGTAGGTGCGGAAATTTATTGCCACTCGGCAGGAGGAAACCATAAATATTGTCGTCATTCATAAATGCATAGGATGCTGACCAGGCCGGAAAGACTTTTTTGAACTTCTCATTCCAGCAACTAGTTGTCATGGTACGACATTCGTTTGTGTCAGTTTGTGGAACACTATTTTCAGATAAAGAGTCAAGTACCTCTTACGTTACTAGGTACCATCATGTTTTGACTATGTGAATGACGAGAGAAATAATGAGGTGTCTACATCAGTAGAAAGACAAAGACTTAGAAAAGGATTAAAAATTACTGGAGCAGAGAAATGACTTGAGATAATCAGTAGAAAGGTAGAACGTAAGCATGTCACTATATATTATCGACACGACATCAAGGCTTGTTATATCTCCGTGTAATCCAGACGTAGCACGCATTATTTGATAAGGGTTTGCCAAGCGACTCCAGAAATGAGCAGGTTGAACGAGTGTACCAAGGTATGCATTGTAATGAGAGAGTCCGAAAGTCAGCGGCAAAAAGAGATATCAAGCACGTGATTACTGTGTCAAAAGAATTAGAACTACAAGGGTATGACCGGCAACAAACACTTTCAATTTATCAGAAGACGTACAGCCGGAGAGAACAAAACGCACGTTACTTCATACAGTCTTGTCTTTCATTAGCCGGCATGAAAGAAGCAGACTTTTGCGGACCTCGTATCAATTCAAGCCGAAGAATGTTGGAAATTGGTAAATATATTATCGTATACATAAGATCATAATAGTGAGGTCATGATTCTTGCAGACTATTGTGAACGTATTGGTTTATGAACTAAAAAATCTATTAGCTTCGCATGAAGTGGTCGTTGCAATTTTGACGATATGTAACATTTATCATGCGGTTACAAGACGGTAACTTAAAACCAGGGGTACAGTCCATGTACGGCGGTGGATATGCAATCAACTGGATGCCTCAATATTGCATTAATAAAATTATACTACTAATGAGTAGTGTATTCAAGTATGAGCTGTCCTTAGGGTATCGCATTTGCACAAGGAAAACAGTACAGATAGCAAACCTTCATTATCTGAACCTACTAAGGATTACGTCAACTAATAAGAAGAGAATGATAATGAAAATAGTTTGCAGTTTGTTGCTAAACTTCGTTGTGGCATGAAGTAGAGCGACACTATTCCGTTTCGTGAGCATTTCGGTTTTTTGCAATATTTTTGTGACTAGTCTGTTATTGATCACCCGTCACTGCTTTAAGTAACACTGGCCTAATTTGTCCTTTTTTCATTCAGTAAGAAGCCACTGAATTAGTTTGGAGCATGCTGTTCCTGCGGCATCAATAACACGATACAGTTATCTAGCTGCAGTTGATGGGATAACTCAGTTGCCCCAATGTATATGACAGTTTGGTAATGATCGCCAGTAACTGTGGCTCAGTTTGTCATCACCCATAATTAAATTGCTGCCTAGCTCATCCAATTTTGCAAACTTTTACCAACTGAAACAATCTCATTTTAGATTGGATTATTCCAGGGATTAGAAAAGTATCCGCCCTTTGGACCAGGAACACGCAATTTGGTAACTGTGTCTCCTTTGCATTTTCACATGATTGAATCATGTCATCAACCGAGGCGCTACTTTTGGTCCGATCTTCCAAGTCAAGGAAATTAGTCAAAATTTGTGATACATAGAATTAATGTCACGGCTGAGGTGGTCGTGTACAATTACGCATTACACTCTTGCACACTCAGAAATACTTTTTAAGACGTCGTGACTGAATTGGTTCGGCATCCACCGTTAAAAAACCCGTGGTTTAAGTTGAGTAATAGTTGTGGCGTGACTGTGCCGGAAAGTAGACTGTGTTTGTATCTGTGACATGTTTGACTTTAGAAGAAACCTGAATGCAAAATACCGTCTTTGACTAGATTCGAATAGTCGATTTGAACATAACATAGGCGAAAAAAGTATTCTTACAATTGAGCAACGAAACCACCCCCAGATGCTTAGGGTTTGCACATTTGGTCTCAGTTACTCACATAACACAATATGCCATGTGGAGTCCACAAAGGGATTCAGAGTAGTGGCCGCCTAAGTAGAACTGCTAAAACTGTTCGCGCTGGGATCCATCAACGCCATTGTTGAGCACCGAAATTATGACATTGAAAATGATTACTGTTCTCTATCTACAGCGAAGCTCAATTTTCAGTCAGGAATTCCTTGACATGTTTTTCGTTCAATGTACAATTCTCCCCAAAAACGCTGAGCAACGTTCAGCGACAGGCGGAGGATCTCGCACTTCAAAATAAGGTCCGAGTACAACGTAACAGTACTGCTGAACAAATTTACAGGACCGATTTCGTAATCACAAAGATTTCGGTTGCTAGATTGTTTCCCAAAATCCAGTTGCAAAATGCTGTCTAACGGACTGAACACAAGGAGAGTTACAAACGATGACGTTCATGTCAGGTGCACTTCTCGTGAACAGTCACCAACATGAAAAGCGAGCAAGTTGAGCTAGGCCCCAATGGGACCGAGACGCGAATCACCCACTCAAGATCAAGGGGTGTTTTACGGCCCTATCACTTACTCATCTATCGCTTCGTTCAATCATCTGGATCCGGTCAGAACTATGCACAAACTGAAAGTACCAGGTAGGGTAGGCACAGACGACACTTTTGGAAAAAAAGACATCCATCGATCGAGAAACATTATTTGATGGGAAGATCAAATGTAGAGTTTCCGCATTCTGTTTATTTTTTGTGAAACGGATGTCAGCTACGGTAAACAGACGACGTGTTTACTTCTACACCCCGGCTCTTGATATACATATACGTATATATGTATATAACAACAGCGGGGGCGTGCAAGTAAATATATATGTTTACTGATTCTCCCCGGTCGTTTGTTATGCTGATCGTGGATTTTCCAATTATATTTTGGATCCATTTTTGTGAGTACTTGGCCAACGTGGTTCAAAACCAACGAACCGCACAAAAGCAACGGGTTCAAAGTTTTCAAAGACAGGCTGACTTGCACTGCCGTAGTATCTCCAGAAGAAAGATTCCTACCTTGGTAGTCAGAAAGTACAGAATCCACGATGGATCCATGCTGTGGATGTTAGACACATTGCTTTCGCAACCATTCCCAGAATGCTTGGATGATTCGTTCAATTATCGCCATTTGGTGATTTGAGAAAAATAGTGGAATAAATTGATGGTAGTTTCATGTCTTACTGGTTTTGGACAATAACAATTTCCAGATCGTATTTTTGTCCACACCCACAGCGTCCGTCTTACGACCCTTGGGTCAAGACAGGTTTTCTGTCGAGTCATCAGGCTAATTATGCACCCTGACCCCTATTACGCAACTGGTAAATCCAGAGACCAATCTGGATGTTGATTCCATCTTCAGTTCAAGCCTGTTTCACGCAATTACGAGATAAACTGCTTTAACATTTAGTCATATGGTAACCAGGATGATATAAATAATTGTAAATTGACCCGCCAGTGAATGATCGGAAGCAGACTGCTCAACTAGTCACCTTCTACTTCTACCTATGAAGATAGTGACTAAAGTGAGTAAGAAAAATTGGGAAATCGAAATTGAGGGCTGCATGTTTGCCAGTAGTTCAGAATTAAGCATTCCAAATTGTATCGTTGACTGATTGTGGGCCAAGGGCGGTTGCAACCGCATGAACTTGTTTTGGGCACAGAGGTCAGAGTTACACAACTTGATACTAGTGGCAACTACAGCGATGAACATTGATGACCCACTATACATCCGTCTCTTAGTACTGCATGGACGATCCGGTAAGCATCTTTCTTACTGACAGATTGGTTAGAGTCCGTCAGGTGAGCAATAATTACGCGTGAACCCATTTTCCTCACACTACTGGTAGCCAGTAATTGTCGGTATCCACCATCAATCCGGTCGCATCAATCACACACCGGTTATTGGCAATTTGAATAGTTCTCTTGATCGCTCTTTTACTTGGGTGGCTGTGATGTCAACAAAAACACAACTGTTTGTGAATACACGGAGATACTTAGATGTGCATCTCGGAAAACTGCAGGAAGCATTTCCGAATGCTTCTGGATAACACCTTCAGACCCATAGGTATCCCAGTGATTCATGTATGCTAGAATCTGGGCAAATTATAAGTTTGGTAAATTCTCTAGTGCATGAAGAGGCTAGATTCAATTCATGTCCCTAGCTCAATTAGTACCCGGTATAATATAGCGAAGTAGAGAGTCGTGTGATAATAGATCCCCTGAGCATGTTTGGGATTCTTCGGACCTGTAAAGATTATCGGCGCAGGGTTTCATAGCAAATAAAATGTACATACGATTGACCTTGTGCAATAAGGTCGGTTTCCTTCTCATTGATCCGTGAATGAGTCGCATTCATACTATGCTTGGCAAACCCTTAGTTGAGGATAGATTGGAATTATTGATTCTATCAAACGATGAATTTCAGTTCACTTGAACGATCATGGTGTGTACAAGACGAAAGCAACCACGATAAGTTATTCCGGTCAATTTAAGCTGAATACTAGTCCCCATTGATTACTGCACTATTCAGAAAAATGGATCAACTGATGACATCATGTTACGACCACTGGTTATATAAACCCTCGAGCGTGAACTTTTGTTTCAGTTTAGAGGCACCTTCTGAACTCTCCTAACATTGGGGTCGTTTGTGTCAACTATTCGCAAATTGGAGGACTGCTACGTTTTAGGTTTGTGCAGCAGTGGGATTAAAATTATACAGAAAAATATACAACCGGATTGAGATACGCAGTCCTTGAGAGCTTTTTAAGAGATACTACATATTAAGAGTGTTACGTCTGATAGGTATGAGTATATATGGATAAAATTTTCACGCTATACATCCTTCACAAACTCTCACACTTACTCTGTTTAATTTTATTTTAAGCATTTCCTCTTATATGTAGACTACTTATAGGTGAACAAATACCGAAATTTAGAAATCTAGCGGATTTAGGGGTATGGTGTATTCTCGATTTCCAAGGAGGTACACCTGTTCAAAGACGAGTGTGTGTTTGATTTTTTCTTAGGTTTATGCCTGTTTATTAAGCTCTCATTTTGCGGACTGTTTTCTGGACCACTGACAGCTCAGACTGGAATATCCACGAGCACAGTCTATAGTTAATATTGTTTGTGTTTATATTAGCAAAACTCTTCTGAATTGTTTAGTTCCTCTCTTACGGTAAACAAATTGTGCATACACTACTCTATTTACAAAATTTGTTAGGTCATTTAGTCCGCCGAAACTGGAAAGTTTAATTAGTAGTGCTACTGGTTCTTTCAACATCCTCGTTCGTTTGCACTTATTCTGGCTATATTTTCCGAGCATTGAGCATTGAACGATCCAGTTTAACTAAGTAATACCAAGAAGAAATTACAGTACTCAAAGCACGTAGTTTCATGCTTGTGAATAGGATATCTTGAGAAGATGTACAACATGCAGAAACATGGGTCTGACCAGCACAGTGTGGTGCATGCTTGCGCAAACTGTCCGTGTATGTACACACATATATCTTTCAATGGACAATTGATGCGGTTAATGTGCACAGGCGTTGTGTCTGTCGAGGTGAGTTTTGTGTAAGTACCTCAGCGATGCGACCACGAGGACTTCGGGTGGGTGCCTTGACCCATCTTCTCTGAGTGGGTGCACTCGTGGTGTTTGACCGTTTAGCGTACAGAAGTTGATAGGATGTTCCATCGAGATGCGTGACGACACGTTTACCAGAGAGGGACTTCGAAATAGGCAACTCCATACACGGACCTGGGAAGTGTGCAGGACCTCTGGAACGTACTTCATCAACAGTCCATCTTGCCGTTGAAGCAGGTGTTAAATTGTTCAGTTGGTAACACCTGTGACTGTGCAGGGATTCACAGTTAGGTAAAGTGCGTGTCACACACTGATTCGCACTAATGTAGGTTAAATCGGACTTCAACGGATATTTTTCTGGCAAAGTGCTTTCTGTTTGCCGCGGGGTGTCTGAGGATGCTAGATGAGATGTTGAGGGCCACCGACCGGTGTGCTTGTTAACAGCGGATCTTTTGTATTGACTTCTTGCTTCATTACCAGATGGCTTTCGTGTACACAGAGTTCTGTCACCAGTATATCTGAGATCTTCTTGGTGCATATCATGAGCTGCCAGTTGACTCACCACGTCTACGTTAAGAACGGGAGAAAATATTGGAATGGGTTTATGTATATTTATCTTTGATAAGGTTAATTGCATTCAGGAAAACCCTTATTGTTGCAGAGTAACATCAACCCTCTAACTGAGGTTAGTGATCTTTTTGGTAGGACCACTGTGGCTTTGGTTTGTTATATTATTTCTATCCGACGAGCCTTATTTGTTTTTAATTTGAATACGGTTTTCCTCGTGTAATACGGGAGAAGATGACCAAATCAATCCACGATACATATTAACACGCACAAGAACACCAATGTTGTCAACGGCTAGTGAATTCAATTAAACAGACATTTAACGCAGCGGAACTCTATGTACTAGCCCGGACCCAGAAACTGCCTGTCCCTTCAGTCAAAGGAGATCAGCCTATCGGTGCCACCTCGCACTGTGCCTACCAATTTACATGTAACTGCAAAGAAAATTACATAGGCAGAACCGAAAGGTGCTTGATTTCCAGAGTGAAGGAACATTTGCCTAAGTGGGTACAGAACTCTGTATTACAGAAGAACGACAATGTGTTTGAAACAAGCAAGCAACCAGCATCCGCAGTTGCAAGACACGTCCTGACCACTGGACATGTTATCGACCCAGTTTGTGCATTCAGAATCCTATTACGTCACTCGAATCCAAGATTCTTGCGGTTTGCTGAAGCTGTCGCAACCAATCGACTAAATCCGACCCTGTGTGTTCAGAAACAGTTGCTCGTAAACTTGTCCCTTCCCTGGACTTAGTGACCTTTCTTAACCTACCAATTCATTATCCACCCTACCCCCTATCTGTTCGATAAAAAAACCGTTTCATGTTATTGTAAATTTGGTACTGATAAGTCAATACGAAATGCTTGCATCTACCAGTTTTCGTTTTCTGACTGTTTTGTTCAAATCTGATATAGGCATTTATACATAGTTATGTCTTCCACGAACCTGGGATGTCGTGAAATTTTGGTTACTTAACGTCGTTAAACGTTTGCAACAGGTTTACTTCAGCATGACAGTTAACGTCGAGAAAATTAGGGTGCTGAGTATCCGCAACGCAGTCTAGGTGATATGCCGCACACTACTATCATTGAAAGCACTAGAAGGATAGGTTTTACATACATCATCCCAGAGACCACCATACATTGTACAAGTGTGCACTCTCTGGGTATAGCTGGAAAACTAGCATGGTGGGTGCCTATGAATTTCGTGCAGTGGTAAAAATGGCACCAAACTTGGTCTGTGTCGGGTTTCTTGGGGTGCTCAGGTAGGATCTAAAAGTTGCTAACGGATTTTGGTTGAAGACACAATAGGAAGGCGCGGTAAAAGATGGGTATTGTAGGGGACATTATTATGCTTGTCGAAGTGGTTATTTTTAACCAAGTTAGCGCGAAGATCCGCCTGAAAAATTTTGAAAGTTACAAAACAAAACAAACGACGACGAGAAATGTTAAAATAGCACTGAGGATAAAATAGGTAAAAATATTTTCCTCGCTCTGTTGCCACTGGTGAAATCGAGTTTTAAGAAATGCCCAAAAAGTTTCACCTTGGAAACAAGGTTTATAGGCAGGAACGTTTCATTGGATTTCGAGCGCGAAAATTCAACCTAATCGCGTTGAGGCAGTCAACGCCGCCTATATACCCCTGCACCATGTCTGCGCTTACCAGCACAGAGGCGTACGGTGTGCTCGGGAACATCATTTAGCTCTATCTCATTGATGTGTTCTGGCTACTGTGACCCACATTCGATAGAACTTGGCTGTTGGCAATTATCTGAACGACTGACGAGCGGAAACACTCAGTAGGATATCTCAATATTGTTGTGGGATTTGGTCAAAGCCTAGAGCGGATGGATCACTGATAACCTGAGAGGTAGGATGAGTCATTGCTGGGCGAAATCAACCTGACAGGCAAGAAGATAATAGGCTAAAATCTACGATATAGGTCAGCCCAACGCGCGGATTCAAGCAGAAGTGCACAGGACGTTCAAGTGAAAACGTAACTTCGTTGTGGACTGGAATCTCTTAGGAGCGCGGACGGTTGCATCACACAATACTGTAACAGTCAAAAGGTTTATTCACACGGTTTGTGATTGGATCTATTTTTCTGTAGATCGTAAAATGCGTACTACGTGAAGAAGAATTTTAAGGAGGAAAACAGGATTAAGCACACACGTGTCCCGAAATGCATAACTTCCAAGAATGGGGTAAAACGCACATAATCATCGGTCCGGGTTATCTATTTTGAGTGGGCTTATCACATCGACCAAAGGTCTTATCAACCGCTGTATGCACTGATAACATGATTGGGTATTCACCGTTTCGTGCTATCAGTGAGATAGCAACGACTTTCTACACAAGTCACATGATCAGAGATGAGCCAATCAACTGGACAGTTCGGATGTCGACAACCACGTGTTGATAACTGATCAACGATTTTCACAGATTAATGAGTCTGAAGGCTTTCCAAACAGCCAAACTCGCTAACGTATGTCAATGGTAGGTGCAGGAAAAGAAAGTTATAGGATGTAGTATGGTTACATAAGTTTGCTCAAAAACAGTCTTCATCTGTCGGTCGACCTTCCGGGTAGGAATATGCTTGAGTAGCCCGATATGCTTGCCCCTACAGTGCGAGATCGTTGTCCATTCGGTGAAGTGTAGGAACCTCTGGAGGTCTGCACTATGTCCATTTTGATAGTTGGAAGATTAAGCGAGAACGTTAATATCCTCACAAAGTTTGGTTTACTGGATTTGCAGTAGTACATTTGTGTATAATCAACAATTAAGCGTAGGCTTGGTTAGGTTGAAAAAGCGAACGAACGATGTATACAAATTAAGTATCAAAGCGGAATCACCCCAAACTACACATTGCGTAGAGTATGAACAATGCGCAGAACTGATTTTCAGTTAACCTTTAAACTTGACATAGGAAGAGCGCTATGGACCGAGTTATTTCATTGGTGAGCCGTCCATAGAACCGTGGAACTTCAACGGCCAAAGTATCCACCACTGTTAAGGTGACTACACCGTGTCCCTAAAGTATCTGGATAGCGTTGACGTGGCACGTATTGCTTGATGGCCTTAAATTCACGATAAGTTAACTGGTCAAAGACGTGGAAAATGACGGACATTTATTTGTAGAGTTCAGTACATCCAGTAACGTTATCACGTTGTTCTAAAGGGTCTGCTTGGAAAAATCCTCCATTGAGGCTGAATATAGTCGTTTTATTTACCAGTTAAGACTCAGCCCCTGACAACTCCTGGTTGTGCAAACAACGTTGACTCGACTATATTCGTTCCTTTATTGTGTTCCCTTGATTGTTGTTCAGCAGCACAAGCCTTGGGACTGGAGAAGGGCTCGCGTTCGTGAGTTTAGGACTACAATTAGACAGGTATCCCGTCTGCCCTCTCTCTGGCCTACCTGATGTCAAGGGGGTGGATGGATGCGAAATCGTTACTAGATCTAAAACGCAACGTATGCACAAAATAAGGAACTAGCCCTAGGAGATGAGGTTTGATAGATGATGTATAGGAGTCATATTCACTTCAGCTAAGTTTCTATTCGATTGGCCACGGTGTCTGCAACTGGTTTCATTCTCGTATGATGGGCTTAATTCTGTAAGCATGCTCCTCTTCTCCTTCGATCTCTGCGGGATGTTTGCTGGTCTGCGCTTGATTGGGCCTCTGGTGTCTGCTACGTCAGTTATAACCACAACCAAAAGACACCAAAGTGCTGATAACACCCACGAAGAATTTGTGAGAAAAAACTACGAGAATTGTGGAGCCTCTGCATATAATAATAACGTTTTTTTCTTGTATGCAAGTGAACCTAAATACAGTTCCTCGGTTCATTAACTACGGCTCCATTACCTGAGAGACAGCTGGTCTAAACACAAACGGGAATTTTCCTCACTGCTGCTTGGAAGCTAGTTACGTTCTGCGCCTTCTTCTCAAAATCAAACCAGACGCTGACCACCTGGCTGGTGTTTACAACTCGATCCATTCTGCACGAAAAGTACGCCTCCTTGTACCTTCACGATACTTTGATACTTTGATAAACAAACGTATGTTTAACAAACATTTGCAAGAAACTTACCTAATCGCGATTCGGCTCTCATCAAACATTCTCTGAGTTCTTCCAAACATGAGTAAAAGGGATCCATTGAAGGGTGTGGACTTGATTGTGTGTAAGGCTTTGCGTTAATACGGAATGCCTCATCCAAGCACTTTGGTATGTTTGACTCTTGATCCTGTTTGGTTGTGTCACAGTCCAACGGATTTGATTCTGGAATAGGCTGACACTTTTTATCACCCCTCTGACCACTTTTCTGATTACTCATATAAGGCAAACCCTTTGGAGTTTTACTCCAGGTGGAAGCTTTGTTGCACTGAGTCTTCATTCGGACTCCACCACCACTGCTCTGAGTGTTTGAGACCTTACCCAGATTGGACGGAATAAAACGTTGCGTTTTATTATTTTTACTAAAAGCCGGTCCTCGCCATTCAGACGGATTTGTCCGAGTTTTGGTTCTCTCTTTCAGATTACCATTCTCTCTCCGATTAGCTTTGTCGGCTGTATCTAGATTAACTTGTTTCATTTCAGCGTCTCCCTCGTTTGGCATAAAAGAGGTTTGATTAACCGCTGGTAAATTAATGGCCTGTCTGGAAGTGCTGCCTGTGAGTTGGTGTTCATTTGCGCCGTCGTCCACAGTTACTTTGGTTTCATTCTCGTCCATTAACTGGGCGTTAACCTCATAGGACATTTCTTCTTCAGAGTCCAGCCGGATGGCACTAACACAGTTACTTCGTGTAGGTGGGTCTAATTTCTTCCGGTCGTCAGTAATGTGTGTTGTATTAGTTGAGTTTTGCTTGGATGGTCGCCGGTCCATAAAGTTAACTCTTGATTGTCTTGATTCCACCCTATCAAAGGTGTTAGCATTTGAATGAGCCACCGTAGATTGGATACACAAATGGTTTGAAATGTAGTCAATTTGCGATCCACAGTCGGTATGTTTTATACAACGTAACAGCTGTTCCGAACAGTTTTTGCACAGAGTAACAGCACTGCTGTTATCTACCCCATACTCTATCAAAGTTGAGTTTGTTAATTCGTTTTGACCTGAAGACACTTTCATTTGACAGGTACTTTGGTCCGCTCCAAATGAGGGACCAAACACAACTTGGACTGATATGTTACAAGCTTTCTCAACCATAAATCTCGGTTTTACTTCTGGTCGTCGTACTGGCTCCGCGTAAGAAGAACTGGTTGTGCTTGTGTATTCATTCTCCAAATCGGTGACATACTCGGAACGCGAACTGAGAACCGATAAATACCGCCTGGCCATTTTTTCAGGACTTGAGAGTTCGTTGTGAGTCAGCGGCTGAGGACTGATGTATTCCACATCTGCACAGCTTAAAAGAAGACAACTACGTTCCTCTGCATCTAATGAAGGCCTCGTCAGGTTTGTCGCAACATTCGGCTGCATGGACTCTTGCCGATTCAAACAATCCTGTTTTGAGTCTAATAGTATTTCGGCACGACAGTTCACGGCGGGTGATCTAGAATACCGATCTGTTTGCCTATTGCAGGCATGACCAATTTCAGCCGGTTCTGCTCTTTCCAAAACCACTGGACTATTCAAATTTAAATCAGATGCTACTGGTTCAGTTGATGATCTGGATGCTTTAACTGGTTGTGTAAGAGGTATGGTGGGAATAACGGTCGCACTCCAAGTAAGTGGCTGTTGTTGTTGTCCAAGGAGGGCGGTTTGATTATCAAGAAGTTCTGGTTGTGAACTGAATCGTTTCCTTGAATTCCATAAAGGACCTGTATCTGACTGCATAAGTAGTTGCTTTACAGCAAAACGAACCGCAGGAAAAGCCAGTTGTAGAACATGCCTGGTTAAATTTCGCGCAATCTCCGTCTCACAGGTCTCTTCATTGAGAACCACGTTGATAACCTTTGAGACTCGTTGCACTAATTCCTTTGCCGACTGATAAATCCGACATTCGCCTGGAAGGTTCAACTCAAGACTTTTCTTCCTCGGTTCCAAGAAATTTTCGGCCAACAAACTATGCAGTAACAGCTTGTCCATAACGAGACTTACATTGATAGGCGCTGAAGTGACCAGCTGACTGAGTTGCGTTGGCGACCCTCGAAGATTTGTATTCATTGTATGCGTGACGGTAATGGCTATCGCTTGGTCAACAAACGTTTGCACTTGGTCACTAACTGTTGGGTCCGAAAAGGAGCGCGAAAAGCATTCAGAACACTGGATCAAACTGTTATGTGTTTTAGCGAGAATAGCTTTGATGATTATGGAAATTATCTGCATTCCAAGTTGCTCGCGAACTGTGTGACCTGGAAGATGATCACCTTGTGGCATTGTTGAACTATCCAAGACAGTGATGACTTTTTGATCTTCCGGCCTACGTTGTCCGTCCGAATAATGGAACGGACTATTTCCTTCTGCATTCTCAAGGAAAGTAGGCGGCGAAAATGTCAAACGATAATACTGAAGACGATCAAGTCCCTCTGGTGTTGAATGTCTCCAAGGATTTTTGCATAGATGTTTCAATTGTTCATGTTCCTGATAATTTGTGGACCTGTCTTCATATACTAGTATCTGTCTACAATTCGCTGGCCCGGACATTAAATCAAACAATCGATCGGCATTAGCATCACTGGGAGTTTGACGTAAAACCAAAGGACTTGACGATCGGGATCTTTTCAAGCGTTCTTGAGTATCGACGGTTTTGTGTGACACTGTTAAAATGGGTACTGTTGGACGCACCATTGGGGAACTTTCCCAAAATTCAGAAGTAAGCCCAAAGGATGAAATAGATTTGGCAAGCGGACTGTAGGTGAATTTTGCGTCAAAGTCGTGTGTGGTCGCCATTGTAGGAGTGCATGGCAAATTAACGGAAACTATTTCGGCTGGTAGAAGGTCTCCTTTAGAGTCGATGAGTGAACCAGGGTTGTATTGTTTCGGGAATTTGGACGACCAGTGTGACCTTGTTCCTGATGGCGATTCTGGGCTATCATCCAGTGCAACGCATGCATGATATGACGTACTACAACTGGGGTGTGCACCAGTCATTTGGGTACAAAGAATCTCATCCAGTCGATTTTTCATAGTTTGCAAAAGCAGCATTAGACAAACACCAACTGTTTTTCGCACCATTCTAACAGTACAGAACGGAATGTTGAAAGTGAGAGCATTAACCTGATTGAACAGGTCTTGTAACAGTTGATTTACTGACTGAAACTGTTCACTCTCAGTTCCTGAAAGCTGGTTCCACATTTCAAAACAGAAATACTTTGAATTATCAGCAGTAGATGCATGCACCAAACAGTCTTTGAGCCATTCAAGTTGCTCCTGTATGGAAAATGCAGTGCGTTCGTCTATTGAAAGTGTCTGCCACTTGGGAGAATGAATAGCTATCCGTTCTAGACAAGCTGACAGTAGTTCAGTAGGGATATCATCAGACGTCATGTGTGGCATACTTATCCGGAGTATATCTTCATGAGTACTGTCAACCAACCGGGTATTCCATGTAGGTACCTCAGTTCCCAAACGGACAACAAACAGTGCAGGCAGTCTAGGAGGCTTGATGCGCACGAATTTGGTTCTGGTGTGCATTATAATGTCAGCTGCTTTATTCTGCCCGCCAACCGGATTATTTCTGTCGGCTGAGGGTGGGGATAACGAAATAAGGATAACCAGTAAGAAATGTTGACAGTTTCAAATTGAAAACCAGTTTCTTTTCCTCACGGTTCAGACAATCAGATAAAATGATCTATTTTGAAAGGACACACTGGGGCCAAACGATTCGTCTCAAAAACAGGAAACACGGCTACAGAACGCAAATGATTAACCTCCGTGACTGCTCTCAATGCTAAGTCAGCCTGACCTGATCAGCCAGTTGTGCACACAAAGTGACTCATTTCTTGTGCTGCTGTCTTGCCACGCCCATACGACGCACGCGCATCAAGGTCGTAGCTTCTCTAGGTTACCGGGACGTGGCGTGAAGTGATGACGGTGACAAAACACGCTAAATTTCGGTAAATTGTTGAAAAATGGAAGACAAGGGAAAATCGATATTGAACAAAATGCACTGATTGGCCGGCAGAAAACTAAACCTATGTGGATAGCGCACTTAGAGATTATTGGTAGTTTCAAACTTCCTACTGGAAGCAGTCTACCTAAAATGAACGATTTCCAGCGCAATTTTGGCCCACTTAATTGACACGGGTCACAGAGTCAATGTGGATGTCGCTTTTAAGCCGATCTACCGTGCACATGCGTTCACGCCAGAGGTGTTAAAGGTGGTATCTTGGCTGCTGCGGAAGCGATCGGAATCCGGCTGAGAAGCCCTAATTTGTGGGAGCAGAAGTCTTTTGTTCAAGCACTGAAGTTACCATGGCCTGCCGACGTTCAAACATTTGACACGGTACCATAGTAACCATGTCCGTAACCCCCAAATGACACTAGATTCATACTGTATTAGGTTCCACAAAATCCTGACTTGACAACTAATTTCATATTTATTGTGTTGTATTTGGCCTGTTAGATGACACATCGAAAACGAGCTTGTTCGCTACGTTTTGACTTTTAATAAAATGAATTGAAGCACAGAAAACAGATATATTCTGGAGGCAAATAAACAATAAATCTTCGATTCCGAACATAAAATGTTGGACAAACAAAATGGACTCAATAAGAGTGCAGAGTATAGCCCTTTCAGAATGACTCTGTACACGCATACCACTAGACAGTGCAAAAGATTTGGGTCAGGTGGTATCAGCCGACCAGCTCTAACCGGGCATGAAAAAAGCATGACCTTCACTCTCAAGTTACTGTGCTTCCACACACGTGCACCCGTTTCTCGCTACAAGACATCCTGGTGGTCTTTTTCGTACACGGTTCATTCTTCGATTAAGCAATTTACACTGTAGGCACTATACCTGTTACTACTCCAGGAAGGTGGACATTATATCGTGGGTGCGGTAGACAGCTGGACAAAAACCAGACAACACATTCATCCCGAAGTCGCTTTGGAAGGGGCTTTACCCGCTGATCGTATAATGAACACCGGGAAAAAATCTGTCACATCGGACGAACAAAATTTGTGTTAAGTGACCTCACAGTTAGCTCTCGTAAGTCACACCTAATTTCCCGAACAAATCAATGAAAAAGTGGGAACGGTGACGCCAGGAACCGGATTGGCAGCAATTAATCTTAATGGCCAGGGCCGTCACTCACATCCAAAGTGACCTGGAAAAATAGAGAGAGAAAAAATAGCTAAAAAGATTTGTAATTGATGAAAGAGCTTTAGGCAAAAGAACTGGAAATGATATGGATGCCGGTAGTATTTGACTGCAGCCAATTGCAACCTCGGATAGAGTTTCTAGCCAACGATTTTGACGATCACGAAGACCGCATTCGGACCAACGACTCCAACTCACTTTCCCTGGTGAAACAGTGAGTGTCTTCGTATTTGTTGTCCACCTTTTTACCTGGACATCGCGTAGTTTTATCCAACTGTTCCTATTCTGTTTAGACAAGGTGGTACTTAAGAAGTGTTGCGGATCGCTCGTCAGGGTTCGATATTTAATTGTGCAAGTGAACACGTGCACAAACAGACATCCGTGGAACAGCAGACAGTCAGTGCGGTGGACGAAGTAGAAGAAACTCGTGTGCGCCTGACACTGAGTTCAGACCAACTTGATGGGAGCGTACGCTGGCTGCTGTTACGGATCGCAATGGCTGAGCACAATAATTGTCTTAACTCTACCTAACGCTGGGCGCGTGCTGAGGATTGTGACATCCCACTGTTGTAAACATCAGCTGCCCATCTACCGGCGTGTTCTGCGGCCGCTTAGTGTCTGTCTCACTATCAGGTTTAGGATTTACTTAGTGAACTAAATTCTGCATGTTAGTTAATTGGTAACAGTGTCCGACATCTTAAGGCTGGAGTTTACGAAGTACTTGCGATGAATTCAAGCGCCGCCATCCACATAATCTGAAGCCGACAGCAATGTGATTAAAGCATTGGCTTCTGTGGCATTGGTTCTTTCAGTAAAACAGTTCATACCTACACTAAAACCGGTGACGACAGAAGGACCGGTCAGCAGCAGCGTTGCCGCACAGGGCGTCGTATCAACGGTTCTCAACTCTGCTTAACTTCCACACAACTATTAAACAGCAAACCCTAGCCAAGAATAAAAAGAGATGGGATCTAACTACCAAAAATAACTCTACCTATAGTTAAACAGGCGAGTTGTAAATAAAGGTAAGATATCATCAATAAGACAGTTTTCTTACGACCTTCACTACTCAGTGCCACTAAGTTCACCTACTTTATAGATAGTTCGACCAAACAAAGTCAAAATTTACACCGGTCGGCTCGATTGGCCGCCATCTCACTTAACTCCCCCAGACATCGGCTCTGTGAATCAGGAGGGCTCGATCCGGGATAGTAAACCGACCTACAATGACCAACACTTTGGTGAACGACTACATTTCTCTACACCAGGTCATCATATGTCGACTTATTGTGTGATCAAATCCTCAATTATCCACCAGTAAGTTAGCTCAGCAGCTCAAAAGTGAAGTCAACGTTAGCTTGGTAAGTGTGTTTCCGCAACAGCCTTGCCGATAGTTTGCTATCTACTAAGGACTCCAAACTAGTAGTCATGCGCAAGACATCTAGCAAACGTCATGATCGATGCATCTCAAAGTCAGACAGCGGAGGCTAACGGCCTTTGGTACCACCTGATTAGAGCGTCTGTTAGTTTAAACCTTAGCACGGTTTATGTTTAACTGCGAAGGGAGTTACATGAGCAGCAAGGAGCAATACCGGATATTCAAGGTTTCAGAACTAGACGAAATAATACAACGATTTATCCTAAAGTATGAACATCTTCAAGCATTGTGCACGCGTTCACTAATAATTCCCAAAGTTAGTAAGTCGTATATAAATCAGCATAATGTGTACGACGTTTGCCATGATACTAGTGTGCGCTCACATTTGACTAAGACGTATAAGGTTTTAATCACCTAACTAAATTAATTAAATGAACGGTTTAAAAAGTTAGTAAGCCATATTCTAAAGCTCTTTCAAGAGATGTTTTGCGTTCTTGAAAAAGCAACATTCTTGACCCAACAGGTTACAAATAGGCTGCCCATTTTCAGTGCACTTGTGAAATATGCATATCGTAATCCGTTAGACGTTCCTGGCGTGCTTATTGAGTATGTTCTGAAGAGGTCTGGTACCCTGAGTCAATGCCTTCCAGGCTTACATGCCGAGCGAAGAGGTCATCAGGATAGCGCTTACGCTCAATATACAAAATCGTGTTTGGATTAATCACTTCTTCAGGAGTAGATTGGTTTTGGTGAATCTGTCCAATAGCCTCTAGGATCACCTGATTTTTAGCTCCGTTAAACTGTTCCTACGGAATAAACGGAAATCCGTGGTTTACAGTCCCCATCCTCATTCTGCAACCAAACTAAAACAGAACACTAAGCAACAATATTTTATAACATTCCTATTACTGTGTGAAAAAGAAACCAAAATACGTAAGGCCATAGAAGTTAACCGAGCTTATTAATATATTTCAGTGAATGATAATGCAGGGAAGCTTATTGTATTAACCCTACCTGATAGCACTGTTGTGAGTGTTTTAAATGATGCTTTCACAGATACGTTAAAAAAAGGTGAGAACCCTTCATCATCATTATCATTATCACAGCGGTCTTGAACCCGACTAAAAGGTTCTGTGGCCCAGGCCGCCACTCATTTCAATAGCGACGCAGAAGAGAAGAGGACCCCCCTATAACTATTAAAAATTAAAAGAACAAGACCAAGCGGTTGGACTGGAATTGGTGTGAATGATGATACGTCTGCATTTTCGACGATTACAAAATTCTTAACATGTAGGCTAATATGTCCAGCAGAAAGTCCAATCTGCACTGAGTTTGACAGGTGTCTGGAATACAAGTATCTAGTCCGAACCCCGTTATCTCGATTGCTACCGTCAAAGTTTGACCTGCGTGAGAGAATGTGACCCATTTATGTCTGTTATTTTTCATCTGAAAGCGAACAGCTTGTGATGCAAATGTTAAGAACTTATTCTTTTTATGTTTCTCTGGGAAACCTTCTGAGTTTATCGGTTGAGTCTATTTCAATTTGAACATCACCCACAATTGATCGCAGCTGTCGCATTCCCATAGACTTCCAAGTCGTTCCCCTTCAAAAAGAAGCACTAGACTCGAGCTTCACTCTCATTAGAGCTCGTCAGTAGTGCATATCATCACCACTGCCCGGATTTGAATCACGGACACGCTGTTCATGAGGCAACCGTGTTTACCACTGCGCCATTGACCTCACAATGGGTACGACCGAATTATCATATGTGAACACTCAACCACTTTCGCTTGTGAGTAATGATCAGGTTGCCCGATCGTCTCGACATGGAGACACAGTAACTGTCCTGTTAACTCCAATCGATAACCCCGCGATTAGGACTTCCTAGACAGGCCGAGATCTCCGATCTCATCAAACCTGCTAGGCGATATTTTAGGTTACTGATGAGTAGCCGGGGATTTGGTTAATTTCAATTTGAACCTCACCCACAACTGATCACAGCTGTCGCATTCCCATAGACTATCCAGTCGGCCCCTATCGAAAAGAAGCACTAGACTCGAGTTTCACTCTCATTAGAGCTCGTCAGTAGTGCATATCATCGCCACTGCCGTGACTTGAACCAGCTTTTTCATATCGTTATCTATATTCAATACTATTAAGTGATTAAATGAGCGCTGTATTATCACATTGTTCCACGTGAGCTTTCTCATTACTGTGCTTACATTCCAGTTTCAATTTGTGTCATTTTCATTAGAACAGTAACGCTACCACTAACCTCTTTGGCGATTACTATTTCGTTTTCTATTCTCAAAAGTTTCCAGCGCTTATCTTCCCTCTGATGCAAAAATGCACATCTCTTGCTGTCAATTAAGAATATCACGCAGTTGCGAATCTACACACACCATGCGACTTATTCCTGTTGACCACGTGCTGGTTTGACTCACAAAATGATATATTCCCTTTAAATAAAACCTTATTAACCAACAGCAAGCCCTACTACATGCGTTGCGGTTACGGTTTACCAGATCTTTGGGTTTGGTGCACCGACAGCTGATCGATTGTCTACTGTTCCACTCACACCTACAGCCAATACTTCTCATCCACCTCAACACAATTTGCAGCTGCATACCAACGATTGGCACAAGCTCAACTGCTATACAGCCATGAAAGGATAAAAAAAGCACTACGTTTGAAAACAGATGAAATGGATGGGCGATAGTTCTAAACGTCCGTATATTTAAGAGTACTTCGGTCAAGCCCCACAAACAAACAAACGAATTGCTAAAGGGTAAAATGTCATGCAAAGTGAGTTTTTTTCATCCTTCAGTAACATGCTTAATCACTGGTCTCAAATATGTTCACAGACGATAGTGACAACATACCCGTTGTTGAACCGGATTAACTACCACATCCCCTAATGCTTCTGGTCCATGGTCAGGTGAGTCACGAGGACGCCAGTCCGTGAGGAGCACACAACCTACTGTTTATAACTGGGTAGTAGCTACTTTCTTCTCCTTTTTTCATTTTTTCAACTTGCCCCCTCTTACTTCACTGACGTGAGGTAAGGACTTGGCAAGGATTGCCCGGCGAGCTAAATAATAGGTTGGTAACCATATCAGGTGGCTTAACCACAAAACTGTGCTCACCCTTATGGGTTTGAGTGGGTGAAATTTATCGGCCCTCAAAACCTGGACTCCCGGTTTTATATTGTTCGATGCCATCCGACAGTTGCGGCTGCAAGTAAACATCGATAGACATTGTCCTCAATACTCTGTGCGTGGGCAACAGTTTTACATTGTGGGTAGGTCATGGCAACTATTCTTGGCTTATGCGACCGAGATCACAAAGCACATCATAGGCTGAATCAAATAATGCCTGACAGTTTCTTGGCATGAACTCAATTTGACGGTCTGATAAAACCCTTGGGGTATACCAGATTAACATTTAGCAAATAATATACTAAATTTAACAGACCTTACCTCCCAAACTATGAAGAATCTAGTTTGTTGCCTCAATAATAAAGCAAGAATCGTCTGCTCAAGCAACGCTATTGACTGCGAATGAAATTTCCTCCAACGGACTTCAAGCAAACCAGTACATAGATAGACTTATCTCAAAATCTATTGCAACTACAGTAGTCTTGCGAACTACTAATAATGATACAGAAGAGTATTATTTTCTATAAAGATGTCCCATTCCCAGAACTTCTCAGTCATCCCCACCTAATGGTCGTTTCAAAAATTCTAAATAGCCAGGCCTCGCTCATTGTCTACCAGCTGCCACATACCTCTTCGCTTGAATAGCGACTTGCCTATTCACTTTCAAAGTATGCCACTGTACTCATTTACCCGCCATTTTACAAGAGAATACATTAGTCCAGTGCGAGGTAATTGTTTGAAAAGATAATGAAGCATCACTTGGCCTGACCAAGGGGTGGGATAAGCGAATTGATGACGAACACAATTGTCACTCGCTTAGTAGACACGAACCCAACATGTAAATCAGACCGACCTGGTCGTTGACAGAATATCGGCCAACCGGCCAGTCATCCCATAGCGCCGCTAACAATGGTTAAAGCGACAGCTGTTCGATGATACAATTCAAAGTTGTGCATGCAAAAAGAGTTCGACCGTGCCCCAGTGACTAATTCTAAGCGAAACGAATTGTTTGCAGTCCGTTCATTTGAGAATCATGGCTTACATTACCAGAATGAATTCTCAACTGTTTGTGATAGTGTTTCACAGTCGTAGGCAAAAATCATTCTAAATTCGCCTTCGAAATTAGACTGTTAAGGATAAATGCAGGCTATTGGTGTCGAGGATAGTTCAAGTCGTCGGACATTATAATGACCATAGAAACACGAGCTCCCATACTTCCCTCATTCAAAGCACAGCATCTTAAGCAAGCTCCTGTGTGAACAGCCTCAAGAACTACATTTGGTAGTATGAGGTTAACGTTACTACAACTGATTTTGCAGATTCGTTAACCTGGCAGTAAACCAGTCGGAAAAAAATTCGGGTTCTGACTGGATTTGGGCTAACAACACGGAAGGCACCCCCAAGGTGTGGCAAACGCTTCACAGGTTGAATTACGAGGCCGGGCCGGGCCGGGAGCCCGGAGATTCCACATTCCGACTCAGTCGCCAAATGTACCGTACGGAATCCACCAAATAATTTCGTAGTTCAGCTGGTAGACCATCCACCGTGTCTGGGCATGTTATTCTTGTCGTCACTTCAAATCCAGCGGAAGTCTAGATTTTTCACAACTGGCCCTCCTGAATTAATAATTCCGCCAGACTATCTAACAGCAGTAAAACTCCAACAATGGCGTTGGTGGATCTCCGCTCGAACTGCTTAATCAATCCTGCCAGGGTAATCGTACTCCCAGATAATTTGGCGGATTCCATGCAAGGTAGTGAGACGAGTGGGTAACTGAGTCCAAATGTAGTAGTTTCGAGCTCCCGGCCTGCCTTCGCAGCTCAGCTGATAGAATATTTCTAGCGTTTGAGCATGTTGTTTCTATCGCTGGGTCAAATACGGCCGAATACATACTTCCCACAACTGACTCTCTTGTAATTTATTACAACATTCTTCGCAGAAAGTTGCGCACTCTGAAGCTATACAGTGAATCCCAACTAGACGAATGTCAAATTAGTTTGCCCCACGTCCCGAGGTTTCGTCGATCGAGCAGTCTGGGGTTTGAAACATTTCGTGCGATCCTTTATTTGGTGAATGAGGCAATGAGAAGACACAACTCGTGCGATGTTCCCCGGAGTAGCATTCCGTACATTCTGATCACACATGGGCATATAACTAACTTTAAACATTAAAATAAGGTTCCATAGAACAGAAGTCATGTCTTGAGTGATTAGGCAGACAGACATGAAAATGAAAACTAAAAATATGAGGATGCTGACTACCTGGTTAGCCGCAACGTCAACACAAATTGTTTCCCAATATACAGGGGGGAATTTTGGCGTCTGACAGCCATAGTGTCAGCGAACTGGAGGATGAGTTTCCAGTTGTTCCAAAAAGTCAAAGAGTACGTGTCCAAAATGTTGATTCTGTGTCTTGTTTGAATTGAGTGTTTTGTTATTGATGACGCTGAGTGTCATCTATCGGCCTCTATGTACGCGCCTGGCGTTTCCAGTTGTGTTTCCAGCTACTTGGGAACATGCTGCTCGATACGAGAGGCTAGCTGTTGGTGCATCTTCCGTACGACATGATCAGATCTCTGAACCACAGAGCAAAAGTGAATCCACACGTCCATTGTAAACTCTTACACTAATCTACCAATGGACATCTTTGCGATGTCACAAGTGACGTAAGCTGGCGAATGTACTGCGTGTTTTCGCTGTCCTCGTGAACAACTCGTCAGCAATATTGCAGACTGATGGAATGATGACCTTCAGACAAGTTGAAAAATTGGCGGTCTTTATCAGTTTGTCAGTAATAAAAAAAGACAGCGCCAGTACCAATCAGTTATATTATTTAACGAATTCAGCATGTCCTGCATTTTCTCTGTAGAAGAACTAAGCAAAACAGTGTGGTCCGCAGATGTAATATTGATCAGCCTACTACCTGGTAGATGCATTGTTCCGAAATTCTCGAAACCTTTGCGTGCTTCTTCCCGAATATCGTTCATCACGAAAATTGAAAAAGAAGAGACAGGTCAGACACTTCTGTTGAACTGCACTGAGAGAACGTGGAGAACGCTCGAGATAGCTGGTTGTAAATGCGCATTCTGTACTCAGGGGGGTATACAATGACTACAACAAACTGACGTAATTCACTGGAATTCCTATGTGGTGGAAACAGTCTCAGCTAGCATGTTGAGAAATCAAGCCAAAGCAGCCTTCAGGTCCAAAATACCACAACCACTGGCGGAGAAAAGAAGTACCGTTGCTCCAGTGTTCATCGCAAGGTAAAGATGTGGTCGATACTTCCGAAATCAGGTCAGAAACTTGCCCTGTTCTTCTCTTATATTACTCTCTCTGTGTTACGGGGGTCACCGCACTATTGAACTCGTGAATAGTTTGAATGCGACGGACAAAGCTAATACCTCTGTGGTCATCACACGACGTCCTGACACCTTCGTTGAAAATGAAAATGACTGTTGACAAGCACTAGTCATGAGGCACTTCCTAAGTCTCCCATATGCGACGGAAAAGTGTGGTAAGTTCAGACAACAATCTTACACCACCATCCTTGAAAAATGATGAAGAAAGAAGGATCTGACCCGGAGATTTATCAAATTTCGATATTTTTAAGTTCCAAATTCACTTCAGTTTCCGACGGAAGACGGTTTGGAGTCTTATATTCAACTGTATAATCTCCGACATCTACGGCTGTCGATGGTCAGTGAAACTACGAATCACGGGAAACAGCACTAAAACGACCTTCCTCTTTCCTTAGCTTGCTTCGAGAAATGAACCTCACGGTCTTTACATAGATTTTTTATAAGTTTACGCCACTGCGGTCTCTGTCGTATTCAGAGTCAGAAAGGATCAGTCGACGTTTGTTCATAAGTTTTGCTGAATCCGCAGAAATTAAAGTCCGTCGTATCTACAGTGGTCGTTTGGAATAGATCTTGTCACAAGAGGTCCGCAAGACTGTTGTTGGTTGGCTGTGTAACAGTCTCTTGTTCAGCTGTTCCGAGGTAGTTCCAGTGTTGCTAAGTCGTTTTGCAGGAGTGTGTTCGGTCACATGTTATACATACTTTGATCTAGTCAACCGAAAATGAAACCACAACAGTCAATCAGCGCACTGAAAATTGTGAGCTGAGCAACCTGACTTGATTTCACGCATGATTCATCAATCACCAATATCCCTATTTCGTCTACTTACACAGAGGTCACATGTCCCGTTTGAAAATTGTCGTATTGATCAACTAGTCCGCACAACTCAGTATTACAGCTCAGAAAACAGGTTTTGTAAACGACCTGATACCGGGCAAGCTCAGCGTTTGGGCACCAGAGACGTACTGGGCTAAATGCACCCAGTGATTTACTGTATTGATCAAGAATTGGCATAACTAGCAAGTCGAAGTGAACGAAGGCCGAAAAGTTGATGGAAACAGGCACGTGTGTATTCCTTAAGAAAAACGAAGAAATTGTTCAAAATAGAGAACTCTCCAAATGCGTATTTGTGGGCTCGACCTGGTACTAAGCAAACTCGAGAGAAGGATTGACCCAAGAACCATAAAACGTAGGCCAAGCACTACTGTTTTGCACACTGACATTGGGGGCTTCGTAAGTAAACTGCAACCAGACTATAAAAGCACTCGTCTTCATAGTCGTGTAAAAAACGTACCAGAATTAGAGCTGTTTCACTTGTGGCTGTTGAAACTTTTCAGTGATAAAAACGGTCTCAGTTGTGTGAAGTACTGTCTACATCCAATCAACAAAAATTCCTCGAACAGTCACTCAAAGATCAAAATAGATGTGCCAGAGGATGATGAAGTTGAATTCACCCCAGAGTCAAAACCAAGTAGGAAAATTGCTAATAACCCGCAGCAGGAGCAAGTGACAACCCAATCGTCTGACACTACGAGTCGTCTCCTGAAGGTGAACACGCAAAAGCCCATGAAAGGTGAACAAAACCGATCCCAGAAAAAAATCGGACGAGTTGGTAACATTTTGGTCGAAGTAAAAGGCGGTAAAAAACGGTCCGGATGTTCAAGTACTATCGTGAAATTCGTATTACACGGCCAGCGAGGCCACCAAGGCAGGGACGAACGGAAACGCACCAGTGAGTCTGTGAACAGGTTGAAGGGAAGGAAGTACGCCACTGAATCCACTCCGGAGCAGAAGTTAGGGGAGGTTAGAGATTCTACTTGGGGTGACTATGGGGAATCGAATGTGCTCGAGTATGAGGACCACCATGACGAAAAAATAACCGAAGATTTCGGAGATATAACTAAAAGTGCAAAGCGTAAACGAAATAACAAAGAGTGGGTTCGTAAGTGTGCTAGTACGTCCACCTGTAACAGGCGTGCACGACTGCGCTCTCTGTCTCCAAAACAAATGCGGATAAATGATCCGGAGTCCACTTCTGATTGTCCATGCAAACGCAATCAACTTTCGTCTGTAAGCTGGTATGAACCTATAATTTGTCCCTGTGACTATGAAAAAGAAGCACGGAATTACACAGACCTTCAGGGGAGTCAGCATCGGGTAATGGCAGACGAGGATTTCATGGATAACCTAGACAACATTCTCAACGATATCGATAACGATAAACCACCAAGCGGATTGAAAAATTCTCCTCCAACACGACCAAGGCGATCAATTTCTCCAGAAACCTGGAAGTTACTGAAGTCAGTCGAAAATCCGAAAGTGCTAGACAGCATTTCTCGCCGTGGACTGAATCGTGAATATGAACACGGACTAACTGCTTCACCTACACTCCCGTCGATCAGTCACCATACAGAAGATAACCGTTCCTTTCAGTCAGCGCCGGTTTCCACTAAAAAAGAGGATTCCAAGGTGCAACAACAGGTGTCTTCACCTGCGAGGCAGTCATCGCCACGTAATACTGAACAGTTGTCCAATACCAATTGTCCAACTATAGTTTATTACCCAGTTACTCAATTACCCTATTTTTCTACGCAACCCTTGCCTACACCGACACAAGTAATGCCAGAAAACTTGTTTCCTTCTCCGTTATCTATCGTGCCAACAAACAATGTATTCACCCAGGTATGCACACCGGGTCTCTCTACACATCAGTTTTTACCATTCACACAAGTGTTTGGTTCCTATATCATACCATCGGTCAATCCGACTATCCTTCAACCAACCCTGTATATACCCAAAGGCCCCTATCCTATTAGATTCTGTTAGTTTTACGCATATTTTGTTCTACACTATGTTTCCACTCAGTTTCTTTCATTTCTCAGTTTGACGCTTGTAAGCTTTATGTAAACCGTAATTTCAATTGTAACTTACTTTTTCTCTTTGTTTCGTAATTAAGCATTCGTCTATTTCATTTTCTTCCCACTTAGATTCCATAGGTTGTAGATACTAAATGCACAGGATCAAACTAGTAGTTCTCTGAGTTTTAAAGTGTAGATGCTACTGAGACTTATACTTTCAAGCTATATATAAAGTAAGTTTAGCATTATTCTCAAATTTGTCACGATCCCTAGGAGAATGCAGCGATTGGTTGTGCACCCACAGCCGAAATGAAATTCCGTCAGGTCGCGTCGGTTATTTCGCTACAAATTAATCATATCACTACGATTCTCTGTCTCCTGTTCGGACACCACAAACTCCGATTTCTTAGACTGGGTGCGTTAGCAACTTAACTGGCATGGCCTAACAAAACCAGTGAGTCATTCAAGTGCAGATGATTCTCAATAACCCTGTTAGTGCCCGCGGCTAATTTGCTGTTCTGTCCGAAATACAACCTGGTTGGGTAGACTGTTTGAATGTGAAAAGGTTTACCATTTGATTGCCTGACGGATCGAATGCCACATGAGATTTGATAAACTTTCTCTCTTGCAACTTATCTTCTAAGAAGACCGTATGGCACCAACAGTGACAGAAAACGGTTGTGCGGTGCGGTGTCGAGTTTTAACATAACCGAAGGGATGATCATATACGTAGGCGGGGCTCTTATCGAACGCTGTACACGAGCCAGTGACAGATAACACAGTTTGTACTATGTAGTATGGCGTAAGGTCATAAAGACGTTAGTTTAAGTAGTAAAAACGATATGGTTCGCACGCCGTTGTGGTCTCTACTTGATTTCCAATTTGTTTCCGATATTGTGGCTGCTTCAATATCAGCCTAATCATGCACGGCGACTAAATCTATCTCATCGGGATCTTCTTAGTTATAGGCGTAAGATAAAATTATGTCTGATAAAGTGCTGACTACTTTGTTTTTTATCCCGGAAGATAATAACGACAGACTTGTGATTATTCACTTGTGGTGCATTTGATTAATACGAGCAGACGTTTGACCTTTATTGCTGTAGGTGTCCTCTTGACAGGACACTTATAACTGACGCTCTTTGAACACATTTTTGTCTGTCTACACTGCGTTGACAAGTCGGCTGAAAATTATCCGTAGGGAGTAAAATCTGTCGTAAAACAGCGAATTTATGAGGGATCCGTGAATATCTGGCAGTATTTCGGTGGTATCGTTCAAGAAGTTGAAAATAATCAGTTTCTGAGACAGAAATGTTGACGAGAGTTGAAAGGTTTGTTTTAGCCGACCGTTAATGGGTTTGTCCTTCATTCATGTGGAGTATCTGTTTGTGTTCGATTAATAGTTAATCGATCTATGTTAATAAATGATTAATCGTTTATAAATTTGATATTAGGTGATGGATTGTCTTCAGGGATTCAAAGATCTATTCGAGGATCGGGACTTTTCTAGCTTTCAAGAATTTCGAAATTGTTTGGAGAAATATATGAAAGAACACAGTGTTTTGTACGTGCTTAGTTCAAGTAAGAAATCAAGCAGTGCACGCTTGAAGTATGATAATGTGAGTGTGAGTCCTACTGAGGTTACGTGGTAGATGGTGTTGTGACTGCAAAAGACGCTTGGGGCCTGAGAACCCGTTTGTTGCACAAACGCCCGTATAGGTCATGTCAAAAATCAAACCACCAACGCGTATACTCATTTGCAAGTTAGATATGCATTCACATCCATCATTGTCATTCACCTTGGTGGAACTTCTGCCGAGCGCGTACACACTATTTCGATAGTCTCTCCTTGTCCTCCATCTTCCTGGCATTCGCAGCTTGCCCTTTTGTTCCTGAACGTTGCCTGTGGGTAACATACTACTTGTGAGTAGTATACTACTCACAACGAAACTGCCTGTCATACAACAATGGCATACAGGTGTACCAAGTACAAGCGACGTAGGAGCAAAAGCCGCGGATTACGACGTGTTTAGTGAGTTGAGTTCACTTACTTTCAATTGCTCAGTTCTCGTGATACATGCTGTCAACCACGCTTTAACGTCGCTAGGAAGAAAACGATGTTGGTTCTTAGCTCTTTTACGTTAGAGCACAACCATGACCTAACTGCCTTGCTGTGCGATGCACACCCAACAAATCGCCGGCCCACTGCAAGTGAAGTGAGCGACTCTAGGCATTTGTTCGAGTGCAACACTCCAACTGCGGAGTTAAAGCGGTATGCTGCGGATGTCTATGGCAAGTATCTAACGACAGTGGATATTTACAACATCCATCATCGTTTAAAACCTCCAACAATAAGCAAGTTGGTTTGTGTACATTGATGTTGCTGAAAATCTACCCCAAATTCTCGACCACGTAGAGAAAACCGGCGTATTGCGTGTCCTCAAATCTGGTAGAGCTCTTGCCGCGTTTGGGCATGGTGTTGCTGTCGCTGGTTCTAATCCAGCCGAAGTCCAGATTTTTCGCAAATGAATCTCTTCTAAATTATCAAATCTGCCAAACTACTTATCAGTAACTCATATTTTTAGTTTTCATTTTCATGTCTGTCTATCTAACCCCTTAAGACATGACTTCCGTTCTATGTAACCTTATCTTAATGTTTAAAGTTAGTTATATGCCCATGTGTGATCAGAACTTATGAAATATTAGTCCGGAGAATATCGCACGATTTATGCCTTCTCAATGCCTTATTCGAAACTAAAAAACAATACTAGTATTTAACAACAACAACAAATCATTGGTTACCGTTTAAGCTTAAGTGTCACACATTCATGTGAAGAAGAACAAACCTCATCTTAAAGAATGCGGAAGCATGGGGCTTACCTTCGGAAACCTTTATATCTAAACCCAAATAATGGACATGAAACTATCTGAGTCATGCTGACAGAACAATCTCGTTGTTGATGCGGACAAGGCGTAGTATGTGAGACAATTTCTGTGTAACTGTTATTGTCTCGGTTACTACCCGAATAACAGACAAACGGTAGCATTCACGTCACTAACGGCGATCATCCGCCACATCTTCCACTGTTTCCAATCAGAGGACAAGTGAGTTGCCAGGAGCCCAGCTCAGGAGGTGAACACGATTTACTGGTGACTGTCCACCTTAATAAATACATTTATCCAGTGAAGATATGCAAACCCACATTAGCTTTATCCAATCAAACTACTGATCATGAAGATAGTGCAAGTAGCAACAAAGAAATTGGTTTCGACTTAAATCTTAAAGCCCTCTTGCCTGAAGTGGTAAAATATAGAGCACGGTAGGCGGTTTCTACATTACAACAGTTTTAAAAACAAAATGTGGTAGATTACACATGATTTGATAACCAAAATACTAAGATTGTAATCCGCTAATATTCCTATCCTCAATTTGCACCTGTGTTATACAGTGGGTGAAATAAGCTACTTTGACATTTAGACACAAATATTGTGATAGTATGCTGCCTGTATCATTAAACAGTCGAGCTCCACAAAATTCTTCATGTCATCCGTTAATGAAGCCGTAAACTGAGTGCTGGAAGCAAATGCCTGGTTTTCTGTGTAATGATCGTAGTGTGGATCGTTCAGAGTCAATGCATGTGTGTTCATCCTGTGACCTGTGTTGTGTATGCAAGTTCGTACAAATTCGTCAACTACAACCAACCAATCGAACACTGCAAACTTATTAAAGGTTACCTCAACCGTGGGCTCACAGATTAACATTTTTTAAATGGTTTTGTGGAAACACAAAGCTAGGCGTGTTCTTTTTAAGGGCAACGTGATAAAGTCCAATAGGGTCATCAACGGTAGTGTTGGCTAATGCGACCAAAAGCACCACGGACACCTATGCTGTTTAAAAGAACGGGCTACACAACTTTCATAAACTACTTCAGTTGTTTGAAACTGTGAGACCTTTTGAGCCATTTGAATGAAACAGTCAGAAATGACGGTGTTGAAGCATTTCCAGTAGCCTTTCTCACAATACTGATGCTAAGTAGTACACTCAGTTTTACCTTTCTACACTGTCGATCAGTGGTACGGTAAACATGTTATTCACAAATGTTTTAATCGCAGTTTTGAGTTGTATGACGATCGGGCTACTTAACCTTTTCACATTACCCTCCGTTGTTCACGAGCAGGATGTGATCAAGTTGTGATGGTAAACAGTAATGGGGCTGACAAATCAAAATCGTGAAGTAATCGCGCAGAAATTCTTACCAACGACAGTTCAGTGGTCGCTTGGACTACCGGGAGAAGCACTTCAAATGGATCAAGCTTCATAAAGGACGAAAGAAACTTAAGTCACTTCAAAACCACCAACGCCCACACTGCATGCGTCCTTACAGTTGAACTTCAGAGTTAGACACACGTTCATAAAAAGTGAACTGCCTACTTAGGGGCCTATAAATTTTGATGTACCTTGGGTGAAACGGAACCACTTATTCCCATACAGCTTCGAAAGTACTTTCTCCTACTGTCTGTGTATTCCTAGCGAGATCTGTTTGTGAACCAGCACATGTCGTACGGGAAGTACATGACACTTTTAAGTAGCGCATTATCAAATGACAAAGCTTGAGGAAAAGCAGGAGACTCAAATTTATACGGCATCTCTTCAACTTTGTGAATATTACGTTTATAGGAACTAGTCAAGGCACAAATGGAGTTTGCGTTATACACAAGTATTCAGCACATTGGAGTCTGGGTGTACTTACAGTGTCAGCGTGAGCCTATGAAAATGCAGTCATTGACAAGATTTCCATACGTCTGATTCGTTATTATAGAAAACAGCATTATATTATAACTTGTTCATCAATCAGCCACCCTTAGTTCAGACTCAGGTTCCGGTCCTGGGAAGTCTGGGGCGATCATCCATGGGGACTAAGTAGACCGCGGGGAATGCACGAAGAGTAAGTGCAGGTACTTTCAAAGTTGTATGAGAAAAGGTGCTTTGATTTCAATGAAGATAGCTCAGGATTTATAGACCCCAGAATTTTGTGCCAGCGTGAGCCTAAATTTAAAGTGTAATTGTACGTCGACATACATGAATCCTGCATGATGATATGCCATCGCATAATGGAATTTGTTTAATAAATAGTCCAACACAAAACACATGTCGGCAGCAGCGAATGACGCAAACTGAACCGGCTGAATGATCATCCAGGTCACAGCAACCAAATCTCCTCAGGTGAGTCAGGTATCAAAACCTCAACTTAAACTCATTTGGGGTTAATCTAGGTTAACGTCATCTGGAGCTTTGATCGAACCTAGTGACTGCTCAGATATACAAACCGTGTCTGCATTACCCTCTGACTTTATCAGACTTCACTCAACCGAACGTCACCATTGTTATTGTCCACTTCGACACAGCAAGGTCTGATGCCGTTACTTAGCTGTCGTTCACCTAAGCAAGAACGGTTATGGGTTACTGAGGAAAAGTTTGACAATAGTATTCCCTATGTTTAAACTAAAATATGCAACAATATGGGGCCCACACATTGCAAACAAACTGCTAAGGTATATGTGACTGTAAGCTGGCATCCACAAGATACTCTTCCCACCGTCCCGCTGCCGTAGTTACAACTACTTTAAGGACAGTTCAGCCAGGCGAAGGCAAGGTTCATGTCATCGATTTTGATTAGCCACCACCTCACCTAAGGGATCAAACTTCAGCTTTATGTCATACAGTCTTGTGTCATGTTTGTTCCAGTTCCCTTTCAGTCAGTACAGTACAAGGCAAGAGCTGGTAGCGAGGTTTAGTGGGGAGACGTAACAGTGCAAAATCAATTACACCTACCGTCCAGTAACCATCTGTGAGTTAGAAGAACGGTTATGGAGTGTTCATCCAGGGGTATATGCTGTAACCAGTGCGGTACAGACACAACAACATAGTTTGTGAACGGGAAATTCAGAACTCTGGATACATGAAGTTGTTGTGTGGGTTTACCGTGGAAAGCCCACGGTTGCCAATGTGTGCAGAGGGAAATATGTGAGGGCAGGATTGCCTGCCAAATGGATTTCTATCCCTATCAGGAGTCTAAGGTATCCCAATGCCTGCTAAAAGTGATAGCTCATCCCGGTTCTCTGATATGTCAGGTACCATTGCCAGAAAAAGAATGTTATAGTCTAACATCACCCAAACCTTAAATGACGTGAATTGCAAAGTGAAGTCTGTTTTAAATAAATGAGTGCATCAGCTATTCTGCTGCACATCGATTCATCAATACCATCAACTGGAAACAAAACAGATAACAGAACTTAAACCGAAATTTTCCAATATTTCGATCAATCATAATCTCAACAGTTAGGACACGCATTTTTTGAAACTTTTCTACTGAAGAATAGGCTTAGTCTTACGTAACGTTTTTGTAAAATCTCACAAAAGATGCATGTTCTGTTTTGTCATACTTGATAAACTTACCGACTGACATATTTTGCTCTGATTTTGTTCTTCTCATCAGTGAATATTTTGTGCTCACTGCAGTCACTGTTTCGTTATACCATGCATGCTCATGAGGAAGCAGTCGTCTGTCGGATGGTTTTGCCCGAGCATTTGAGGGTGTGCTGCAGAAGGACTTTCGACTGTGCTGTCAATAAATTTAAAAATTATAAGCCACCTAATTAGAAAATCTCTTATATTGGCATGGGCTCAGTAATTAAATGTGTACAGTCGACCTTTTTAAATATTGCCCGGAACGTTACAAGTTTGTGTAACTTGAATGTCACGCATATTTGACTGCATAAAGGCATACATTTTTAGTTTCTGTCTGCACCTGTTGGTACTTTGGTTCACATGACGTTGATCGTGACAGCAGTTTACATAACAGCAGATTGTTGAATGTGTACAAAGTATGAAGGAGACAAAATATGCAAGGACAACAGAAATTCATGAGGAAGAGTCAACATTCATCTGGTTGCACGCACTCCATTAACTACGAAAAACAAGTCATATTCAACGAGAGGTGGCATAGATGATTGCGTACTCCATATTTTGAAAACCGGGACTGTGAAAGCTTTTTTAACCCGTAACCACCTCATTGTTCGGCCACCTTATGGTATGGTTCAGTCGCTCGCCCTTTACAAAGAATAGCTGTGGTGCATATCCCTATCTCGACGGTAAAATGAACTCCGGTTCACTATCTTTTGAAACAGCCATATTGACCATTGTTTCACTGAACTCGCATTAGCCACGATCAAAGTATCATATCTGAACGCTTAACTACATTTGCTTGTGAGCACTGCTCTCTTTGCCGGGTTGTTTCGAGTAGAGACGTGATCATAGTCTCAGTCACTAAAACGGATAATCCTAAAATCTGAACTGGGTAGTCAAACTGAAAACACTTGATTTATTTGAATTAAACAGTGAGAAGACGCAATTCATGTTATGTTCTCCGGAGTAACATTTCGTACATTCTGATCACACATGGACATGTAGCTAATTCTAAACGAGTCAAAATTCCGCAGAGAAGAAGTCATGGCTTAAGGGACTAAACAGACGGATACAAAAACTTAAAACCAAAATTGTGGGAATGCTGACTTGATTTATTAAAAATGATGATGAACGATTTAAGTACACACGTGTAGTCAAAAGTATGGTTATTGTGCGCATTAGTAGCAAGCGAAAGGACCTGGGCATTTAATTATGAAAATTCAGTCTTACTTAATGTGAGTTCAGTGACACAGTAACAAAAATAGTTCCTACGTGGGGATGATAAACCGACACTTAAAGACTTGTTTTAGCAAAAATATGTGCACACAAGTGTGAGCTTCGAGTCTACTGCATTTTGTCTACAGAAATCAGTTGAAATGTCTCCATGATCACGATAATTGCTATAAGGTGTGCGTGATGTTCAATTTATACAATTCAAATCCCTGGATTAGCATCTCCAAGTCACATAGTAATAAGTACATCTGGAAACTAACCGCCATTGCATTGGATGAAAACGATTGTCATTGGCCTTTGTTATCACGCATCAAAGTGCCTAGAAGCATTATTTTGTGGAGGCTGCACAGCTATACTGCGCACCTGTAACGGTGATATGACCCCATACTCCTTAAAAGGGATCAATGTGAATTCCGTAAAATCTTTCACTGAAGATAGCTGTGTGATTAACATGTACGGACCTGCGTGAATAGTACATGACCTCTTTGTTTGATGATTCAACTTGAATGCTAACCTTAGATTCTAGAGATATATGATCTCTATTAACCACTTATTGAGAGAAAAGAGCATTGCTTTAACTGACGATCCTCGTGGCTGTAGCCATTCCAATTTTCACTCACAACACAATACGTAGGTTTATGACCTTTGTGGCTAACTATTCATCGATGATGCACGATCTGTCTATATATTAAGACTTACAATATAATGACAAAAAACAAACTGAATTGTGCACTGGCTGATCTTTGTTAGAGCATCCACTCTAATTAGCCACTATCTTTTCTGCCACCATTGAAATTGGGAAGCGAATAAGGCAAGGATTAGTTAGTTGCTGTATACACAATCTATCGGGTTCAATCGGTTTGCGCACGTTAGGTTCTTTGTCAGTAACTTAAGTTAACTAAAAATTGTCATTGCTTATATCGAAGATAAAGAAGCATTGTTAAAAAATCCAGATGGATCGATTTATAGACACATACACATGAACAGACCACGGAATAGTCAGTGTACCCACTTTCACAGGTTGTTTGAAGTGAAACAGAAACGGGACCTGATACAGTGTTTAGTAAACAAAATCTACAAAGTAATACTAATGATATGTTAGACAAAGGCTCAAGCTTAATGTGAAACGGTTCGTTCCTGTGGATATTCAGATAAGTTCTTAGCTTATAAAATGTGAAAGCCAAAGCAGCAGGATCGGGAATACTCTGTTAACCGTTCGACCATCAAAGTGAATCTCCCGTGCGATGACGAAATCTCAAACGTACTGCTGACTAGGAGGCCCGACATGACCTTGGGGACGACCTTTCATGCTGCACGGCTAAGTCGATCGTTCACCTCTGAGCTAGTTGTACGCCTTCACCTCAAAGACTCGGTATCCATTACTGCTTCCTCACTCTGTACTCATTTTGTTTTCTTCTGTGGACTAGGTTATATTGGTCGCATAGCATATTGAAACGAAGAGGTAAACACTATCTTACTTGGTTAAGGGCTGGACAACAGCGAGAGGTCCGCAGTGCAATTTTGGTCTGTCTGGTCAATTCCAGTGACAGAGTTACTGTGCATGTCATACTGAAACTGATCTACCGCATTATACGTGTTCACATCAGAGGTGCGAAATGTCGTATCATGGTAGCTACAAAAGCGAATCGGAATCCGTCTGCGAAATCCTAATCTGTGCACACAGAAGTCTTTCGTTCAGGCACTTAATTTTCCACGCCCTGCAGCTGACGCTTCACCAGAATAACTACACCCGTTATCCCCAAATGACACTAAATTTACGCTGTATTAGATACCATACAACCTTGGTATGTATTCAATCATTTGTTCCGTTGTTTTTGACCTGAAGATGACACACTGAAAACAACTTGTTCGCGGTATCTTGACTTTCGATTAAACAACTAATCTTATTTGAACATTGTGAGGTTATTGGCTTAATGGACCAATCAAGTCATCGCCAACTGATTGGTCGGAGATCTAGTTTTTCTGTAAAAAGTCCGATCGATATCTCGATATAACTGTCAATTCCTAATCTAATTCTAGCAACCTGATGAGGAATTATGGAAAATATACATTCGCTCATATATCTTTATTCTCATAGTCGTACTGTGCATATCTGAAAAGTCACTAACGTTGTTGTTAACACGCCAGTCTCACAAGTGCGAGAGCCAGAGTACAAATTCCAGTCCGGACGAGGATAGGCGCTACTGGTGACCACTGACACGAGCGAAATTTGAGTCTAGTGCTTCTTTTGGAAGTGGACTAACCGAAAGGCTTATCTGTATGCGACGGCTGCGATCATATGTGGGTTGTATTTAGTCTGAAATATGGCCGTGCAACTGAATACTTAGTTTCAAGTTGAACATCACCCACAGTTGATCGCAGCCATCGCATTCACATAAACTTTCTAGTCGGCCCCTATCGAAAAGAAGCACTAGACTCGAGTTTTGCTCTCATTAGAGCCCGTCAGTAGCGCATATTCCCGCCACTGCCGGGACAAGAACCAAGGCCACGCCCTCATGAGGTAACCGTGTTTACCACTGCGCCATTGGCCTCACGTTAGGCACGACCGAATTATCATATGTGAACGCTCAACCACTTTCGCTTGTGAGTAATAATCAGGTTGCTCGATCGTCTCGACACAGTCACTGTCTGTTAACTCCAGTCAATAACCCCGCTTTTAGGACTTCCTAGACAGGTCGAAATCTTTGATCTCATTAAACCAGCTAGGCGATATTTTAGACCACTGATGAGTAGCCGGGGATTTGGTTATTTTCAAATTGAACATCACCCACAATCGATTAGAGTTAACAGACAGCGAAAGTGTTCGAGTGTTCACGTGCCTAACGTGAGTTTATTGGCGCAGTGGTAAATACGCTTGCCTCATGAACAGTGTGGCCTTGGTTCTTGTCCCGGCAGTGGCGAGAATATGCACTACTGACGAGCACTAATGAGAGCGAAACTCGAGTCTAATGTTTCTTTTCGAAAGGGGCCGACTGGAAGGTCTATGGGAATGCAACAGCTACGATCAACTGTGGGTGATGTTCAACTTGAAATTAACCAAATCCCCGACTACTCATCAGTAATGAATACTTAGTTGTTTTATGCACAACCTCCCGGGCTCACCCACTACTCATTTTAGGTTCTCCGTCACTCCTGGGGTTTACCAGCTTCCAACTGAAAAGCTCACTGGCGTTCATGATCTCTTAGTGTTCACTTAGGAACTCAGACATTTTAATTACTTATTGCTTGACGATCGACCAGCGAAAGGGAGATTTTGCCGTTGAAACTTTTGCTCAATCCTCACTAAAAACACCTATAGTGCTCGATCCTTGCAACAAACTCAACTTAGCGCAACGGTGCAATCGAGCACGACACACACCAGAGGGAAATTGTCCGGTGCCGGAAGCGAGTTATGAAGAAACTTAGTCGTACGCCAATGGAACGCTCAAGGAGGTACTGGGAAAATTTTAAATGGATCGCTATGATCACAAACAGGATGCTATCAGCAATACATTTTTTCGTAACTGACCGTTGACAACCCATTACCGCACCAAACCATCAGCACACGCACTGATGCAAGTAAATTGTCTTGCCATATTTATACGGGGTTATCCTGACCGGTTTTTCCTTGGTTTTCATTCATTCGTTTTTATAACTTTGTACAAACTGTGTCCCTGGTAAACACCATTCGAAAAATTTCCGTGCCGCCTGACCTCAGAGGACTAGCATGACACTCTTTCCATTTATTGTTTTAAGACAGTAACCGAATGCAAATGTGAAATTTCCGAGCTCCTGACATGAATTCGCAGCATAGCTGGTAGAGCGCTTGCCGCGTTCAGGCATGGTGTTTCTGTCGCCGGTTCGAATCCTGCCGAAGCCCTTACTTTTCACAATTGGGTCTCATCTAAAATCATAAATCTGCCTAACTAATTATTAGTAATACAACTTATTTTCATGCAGTCATAACTGTCAACGTCATCAACAACACTACATCAATGGTTGATGTAGATTCTTACCAGGAGAGAATGGGAGAAAATTAGACCACCATTTCAAAGGATAAAAGAAATGGGAGCAATACAATTTGCAGCAAAATAGTCTTATGTCTAACACCAAACACATCAAGGTTCTCACACTTTGTGAGCAAACAAACGAGTAACAAACGGGAAGGAGAAGACCCCACAACACAATTGTCATATGACTTCGTATACTCTATGTCCGGCAGCCGGACAGAGTTTTGTGTGAATGTAGATATTGATTGTGACGCACCTGGATATGCGCATCTTTTCGTAGGTTTTGTGGTACTAACAACAATCCGTGGCTTCACTTCGTACGTCTTATCTCATCAGTCGTGTGTGCTTTTCGACCTAGTGAAACTCCTGATTGCGCCCATTAAGTAAACGGTGTGAAGGAATGAAAATAGGACGTTTAATCTTTTTCTGTCGACTGTTGAGTGAAGAGAACTCCGACAAGAGTCTAAGAATTCAAACTAAGTTTGGAACAAAATTTACACAATGTTATTTAGACAATTGATTTCAATCACGAGAAACGCCGATAAGATTTTAGCTCCCGTAACGTTTGATTAACATCCGGTCGTACGCACGAATGGTTTTCCTAAAACTTCCGAGTGACTAATTTGGCGTTTCCGTTGCTTGCCTCCTAGAGCAGCGCTAATCTAACGCACCTCGCCATGATCAAAGAGCCCCCGCATTTGTTAGACCGGTTCAGACATACTGGAGTGATCTACTTCCATCAGCTTCTTGAGTGAAACTGACATTACGGAAAACGGCATGAATACATATGGGGTTGATGTCGTTCCACTTATTACTATGCCGTTCGACCGTCTTATCCCCCAAGAGATTACTACCACTGTGAGAAGTCTGGCTGGCAGTGATGTAAGGATTTTCATAAGTGAACTGAAGGCGTACTTTGTAAATGACTTTTGAGAGATACTTTATTTCATTTTTACACGTACATTGTTTTGGTTAAGTAAAGGTGGCAGTAAATGGCACACACTGTATGTCTGGCTTACTCGATAGAACTTATCTAAACAGCTTGATCAGATATAAACAGTATTGATGAAGAATGGAGATGGCAAATGTTGTGTTTTTTTGTCTTTTTCTTTCGGACATTTAACACAAGTTGCTATTTTTTGTCGGACTAGTTATCGTATCCAGTTCACATTTAATTTAATTAAATTTGGTGGTAGCTTTGAAAATGAGGCTGGTTCTGTCGGGTTAATTTGCCCCGTTGTTACACTCTATATTTCCAATCCCTAATTCTTGTTACATTCTAAATATGGATACTTGATCAGGCAGCGTTTCTTGACGCAAGCGACTTTAACACAGACGGTGATGTTGCCATCGATGAGTACCTTCATGGTTTAGGCAGTTACCCAGTCATTTTGGGCAAAATGTGTGCCTGCACTAACGTTCGACACTTATGACATCACCTCAATCATCATCATCATAATCACAACAGCTTTCAACCTGACCGGAAGATACTGTGGTCCGGGCCACCGCCCACCTCAACAGTTACTTGGAATATTCGAGAAGAAGAAAACGTTAGTGAATGTCGCGCACGTATTAGGTATGAATGCAGGTATACCATTGACTGCAACACATTGCCACCTCGGATGTTATCTTTAACCAGCGATTCGAGTGATCACACACCAGGCAGGCGACACCTACCCACTTTTCTCACTGGAATAGTCAGGGTATTCACATTTTTCGATCACGCTGATGTTCAATCATCTTGCGGTTTTACCCAACTGTTGATGGTCTTAGTAGATAATGCTCGGTACGGTGAACACTCAGCTGGCATACGGAGTACGTGACGCAACGATCGCAGGCTGTGCAACGTGGGTAATTGACCAACTGATCGCGTATTCCGAGCGTTCCGGACTACACGCCGGCGAACGGTCATATTGCTCACGGGATCAGCCCACCTAATGTGGGTTAACTGACAGAGATGGCGATGGTCAAACACAACAATTCTGTTGCCATCTTTCTTGTGAACAGGCCATGTTTCCAAACCATAGAGCAAAGCAGAACGTACGCAAGCATTATACACTCTTCCTTTCAGCGACAGTCGAACGCCTTATCAACGCCATAGATGAGGCAGGTTGGCAAGGCCAACCCGTGCATTTGTTATCCTTGCTGATATCTCATGAACGATATTACAAGATGACTGGATAGTGCTACCCAAGTATGTAAAACTCTTCACAGTCTCGGGCGGATTGCTTGCAATAAGGAAGGTAAGGGTGGAAATGTCCCAGTCTAGAAGGAGCGCTTTGTACTCTGAATGTGTAAAGCGCATTTCATACAAACCATCCCGGTCGGTCAACCTGTCCAGCGTGGTCTGCATGTTTCAGATAGAGGGGTTAAGTAAGACAATGCAACCCACGTATTCCATGTCAGTCAACCTAGCACCAGGAAGAAGCTCAACATCAGGCTTAATCGATTAGTGAAACGCACCTTACGTTCGTGACAAGAATGAACAAAAAGAGGGAAATCGGACACCCTTGACTAACACCACTAGAAGTGATGAACGCCTTAGACACTTGTCCATAAATTCCCACTATGCCTTCAGCTCCAAGAAGACCACGACCGTCGGCTGTCACTAAGAGTGCCGGTGTTGCTGTATTCTTTGGAAGGTAAAAACATTATCAATGAATTTACGACCCGACCGGAATCCTGTCTGTTGTTCGTATATCTGACTTTCTCTGGTCTTAGTGGGTCGAGATAAAATGAGACCGGCGAGTAACTTGGACGCAACTAACACTACACTGATGGCTCTGTGATTGTCACATAGTGTTCGAGTCACCTTTTTGAAAATGGGAATTATTGCTAGTAGGCACCAATCACTAGGTACCTCTTCAGTTTCCGAAGTTGTCTGGATAAGTTTCATCAGTTCTGATATCAACCTCTCCCCACTATCCTTGGAAAGAGAAGGAAAGAGAGAATCTGGTCCACGCACCTTAGTACGCTTCAATAACTTAAGCTCCAGGACCACTTCTGCTTCCGACGGAGAGCCGTCTGTGATATGATAACTGACCGTTCAGGCCCCGTCGTCTGCATGGTCTGGTTGAGGCCAGTTGGACTGTTCTTCAAAAAGTTCAGCCCGCCTGTGAAGTCGGCTCGACTGACTGGTGATAAGTGAACCATCTTTTCACATATGGTCTCACTTACATTGACTCGACGACCACTACAACCACGGATCAAGGGAAAAGCCTTCTACTATTCCCAGATAAAAAGGCTCTTTCCATCTCTTTCCATTGTTCGATCAGGTAGTGCTCACGATCTTTGCACAAGCTTTTAGTCAGCTTGCGTTTAAGTTCCCGACGGTCGTCATCATATTCAGAACCAGGTGGGATCGGTCGACTCTTGTTCAAGAAGTTTATAGACGTGACGGAAATCTGGTTCTGACGAAACTAAACAGATCCTTCGGAACATACCCGTTCACAGCATACTTTTATATCTGCTACGATTTGTTCGCCTGATCCTCCCGGTTGATCCACTGAGTAAGACCGCCAAATAGGTTAATTCGCTCTCTCTTGGTACAATAGGCTAATACGAGTCTCCAGGACAACCTGGATCTAATATACCTACGCAATCTGACAGGCACGATAAATACACACATACGTCCAATTATGAGTGTCGGTCATAACCGGGTACATTACTCTCAAGACCATTGGTGTATAAGCACTGTTCACATCTACTGAATTAGACTACTCATCTGGTTTACTTCAGCCTTCCCCAGTTGATCGACCCACATACTCCGTTTGATTTGTCTAAACTGAGCAATCTACGTTTGGTAATTTTTACACTACATTCATACACTAACTTACACAGTCTTATATCGCAATGACTGTGACTTACCCGGTTAGCAGGAATTTAACAACCGCGCTAGCCTCGTGTGGATGAGTTCCGTAAATGACCTCTAGAGAAATTCGTCCACAGCACCACATTCTTAAGCGTTTCCCTAGTTTGTATCGTTGGGTGTAAGCTTTGGTTGTTTGTGGTTCATTGGCTAGTTGAAGTAGTTCAGTTTATGAATACAAACTCGCCAGTCTATCTAGACAGAAGTGGTCTGCATTAATGGCACGGAAGTATTGAAAAGCTTTCGTTTAATCCATCCATTCATTAGCCCGAACTAAAGCTTTACGTGGATAATGGAAGTGCCACATATGGCAATCTGTTTGTAAACATTATAAACAATTTACGCCCGGCAATTTGAAAGAAAATATGGAAGTAGTGTCTATGAGAACCGCACACCTCGCTCGGTCGTGATTATAAATAACAAGTGATACGTATAAATCGGGAATCTGGAAAACACGGGCTGCGTCTGCTGCCAATGGGTCTATGAGTAGAATAGTTGCTGATAAAATGGTTATTCTTTTGATGCATATAAAATGTTAGATGTAACTCCGAAGAGATGGAACCTTACTAATGAGATCCAAATAGAAATGTTCCAAACCATCGTCTAGTGCGAAAATTCTCAGTGTAGTCATGACAAATCATCATCATCATCATCATCATCATCATAACAGCCATGAGCCTGACCAAAAGGTACTGTGGCTCGGGCCGCCGTTCACCTCAACAGTGACGTGGAATATCCTAGAAGAAAGTTACTGAGGGGGGCAGAGAATTAATGAGAGAAGGCTAACAGGAAGAAATAGAAATGGTATGGACACAGGTCCGCCATTGACTGCGACACATCGCCACCTCGGATAGCGTCTCTAACCAACGGTTTGAGTGATCACGAGGACCCCAGCCAGGCAGGCGACACCTACCCACTTTGCTCAATGGAGCAGTCAAGGTCTTCATATTTCGTGACCACGTTTTTGCTTGACCACCACGTGGTTTGACCCAACTGTTGGTGGCCTCAGCATATAATGCCCGGTACGGCAAACGATCAGAT
>JTDE01021449.1:0-35593 GCA_014338405.1 Paragonimus skrjabini miyazakii | reverse complement strand
GTGGGATCAGATAAATAGTTGAATGGGTATAAGATCATTCAGGACTCCACCTGTGTAGAATAAATTTCGGTGTATTCAAAAATTATAAGTTTGTTGCATAGAATAAAAGGATACAGATTCCTATGCACCGGTACTGTGTGCAATAACCTAGTAATCTAACCACATTAGAGATGAGATTAACTGGCAAGATAATATACAAATAAATGACCGTTACATCATGTAAGTATGCGTATTGAATCAGTCTTTCCTGAAGTCACTATATGTATCACAACTCATTTTCTGGATCAACTCTACCGTATGATCCGGACCTCTGTCTGGGCACCAAAATCCGGGGTCCACATCACAGGGCTTACCGAAAGGCCACTCCCCCTAACCGAGTCAGGTGAGCGAACCGACAAAACACATCGCTGAAACCACAGCCAGATTAGCTGGCTGTGGGTGAGGGGGTGTACATGAACGTCTAGTGAAGTTGCTCAACCCCATCTAACAAGTGTTTTGGCCACCACGGTCCACGAGCAAAAATACCAGGCTGTTCACACACTTCTCTGTAACCTGCTCAACGCTTGAAAGGCAATGCTGGACTGGGAACAAGCCGGTGAGTGCAAACGGACAAAGTAAAAATACGATATTTTCATCACGACAGCTTTTTCACAGAAGATAGATAACAAAAGCTGCATTCACGAATGAATCAAAACTTAACAAGTTTTCCGTAGAATCTGAGGCACGTCATGCTGACTTAACGCGTCGTTTGTAGATGCTGACGTGACGTATTATAGCCATGCTATGAAAACAAAAAGCTTTGCTTGGCCCTTTTCACCCTTGTGGCTTCGCTACTCAGTCGTGTCGTTCTGCTTTTTGTCAACATGTCTTAGCCGGCCATTTTATCCTTGATGAAGAAGACTTACCTGAAACACACACACACAGATCCAATTAGTCAACCTAGGGCTCACAAGTACGACTGGCGTTCGGTGAAATGAAAGTAACGTTTCTAAACCGCCATCAGAAGCATCTACACTTACAGTCTGTCTGTACAGTCCTAGAGCAATCAATTTGCAAACAAACGCGTACGCCACTTACCCCGCTCCGCCCCACACAGCTTAACTAGTACTCACATGTATCAGCGTGTTATCCGTGTTCGTGATCACCTAACCAAAACCTACATAATGCGAATGTTTTTGTGCGGACCCAAACTAAACGGCCTTCGCATACTGGGTATATTATTTTTCAGAATGAAGCAGGTTTCCAGAGAACAAAGCACCTCAATCTGGACAACATTTTTGAACGAGCTGTCCACGTCGATCTCGAAAACGCGACAAGTTGTTTTCATCAAGGATAAAATGGCCGGCTAAGACATGTTGACAAAAAGCAGAACGACACGACTGAGTAGCGAAGCCACAAGGGTGAAAAGGGCCAAGCAAAGCTTTTTGTTTTCATAGCATGGCTATAATACGTCACGTCAGCATCTACAAACGACGCGTTAAGTCAGCATGACGTGCCTCAGATTCTACGGAAAACTTGTTAAGTTTTGATTCATTCGTGAATGCAGCTTTTGTTATCTATCTTCTGTGAAAAAGCTGTCGTGATGAAAATATCGTATTTTTACTTTGTCCGTTTGCACTCACCGGCTTGTTCCCAGTCCAGCATTGCCTTTCAAGCGTTGAGCAGGTTACAGAGAAGTGTGTGAACAGCCTGGTATTTTTGCTCGTGGACCGTGGTGGCCAAAACACTTGTTAGATGGGGTTGAGCAACTTCACTAGACGTTCATGTACACCCCCTCACCCACAGCCAGCTAATCTGGCTGTGGTTTCAGCGATGTGTTTTGTCGGTTCGCTCACCTGACTCGGTTAGGGGGAGTGGCCTTTCGGTAAGCCCTGTGATGTGGACCCCGGATTTTAGTGTCGGGACAATCGACAGATATTGTTTATTTTATTTCACTGTATTGGTGCATTTTAATGAACTTACCCAAATAAATAAATAAAACAACCCCTGTAGATTAAAACGACTTTTTACTGAAGTCGAACTACGAAACATAGTAGTGACTACTCACAATTTCATATAAAATTACTTACTCTGAGGTTCCGCTCTGTTTGTGAATGGACCGATTCTTCTCGCACAGTTTCCCGTCTCATGTTCTTTGATTCTCGACCATTAACAGTCATCTTGACTAAGTATTTAGTGGCATTTTTAAAGTGGACTAGATGACCGGGAATATATTTACACGGAGTAAGATTTTTCGGCGAATGAAATTACGTGTGTCGTTGTGTTATTATGTTCCATTTCATTAATCACTTCACCACGATGAAAGAGAATAGACTGACAATCAGCAAAAATACGAGAAGTTTCGGAGTATAGCATAATTCCTTGCCCAGGCCTAATGGTTCAAAATTATCAGCTGATGTGTGATCAATTAGGCTGTCGATATGCATTTACGCGCGTTCAGAATGGCCTACCTCAGGTTTTCGGCCGTTAGCGGGGCAGTGTGGTTCACACAACCCATTTAAAGTTTCATATCATTTTTCTCTATGGGACACGTGATCTACGTAGATGAACCGGTAAGAAACTCGTCTGACTAGCCGTTCACTAAGTGACTCTTGTGAAACTGGTTATTAAAGGGACTGCAACCTGAATGCCAGTAAAAAAAATTATCCTGCCGAACGGTTATGCTTTCTTGGTGACGTCCAACACAGAATATTCGGCTCAGGATGTATTTGTATTCTAGTTTTACACTAGATTTAAAATGATGGCGATCAGGCCGAGATGGCGATGGTCATGCATTGTTAGTTTGACAATAAATTTGAGAATGTCTAACCCACTGCTGAACATATTGATGTAAACGGACATTTCTGGGTACGCACATTGTCGTAACTCACATACAGTAGTAGTGTTCGTTAGGCCATAAACAACTGTGTGCAACGTCCTTTAACAAGAGGATAGGACTGCAACAAAACAACCGCTGGATATTTTGTCCCGTGACTACACAAATCATGACATCTTAGGTTTTTCGCTTTTTCTTTCCAGCAAGAACCTTGTTGCCTGTTTCCCTTGGAACTCATCATCTCCGGTTATCTTCGTTGTGCACAAATAACACTATTCGTTTTCATACACCGTACTGTAATCAGTACAAACAACCTTGTGTATTTACGTATAGGCTTAACAACATCAGATAAGATACCGAACATATTAGTTCTCACTTTGAAATTACAGCTCGTGAGGATTCCCAGTTCTGTATTAAAATCCATCTGTAGTGAATAATCCAGAAGCTGATCTAACAAATGCCTCAAATTCAACAAAAAATTATACAAGCAAACTGACGGTGTAGCTATGGATTCTCCTGTTGCACCTGCAGTAACCAATCTTTTCCTTGGATATCTAGAAACACAAGCGATAGGTCAATTTATTTGCCCTTCATGAATTTGATGGTGGTATGTAGATGAGACATTAGTAATCATGAAACGTACCTCTCACGATTAATTCCTACAGTTTCTTAACTCAAAATGCAACCGCAATGTATTCACATTAGAAACTGAAACCGATGAACGCTCACTTACTTTTGAAGACTGTCTAGTCAAAGTTGACGAGCAACAGAGTTTTCAGGTTTCTGTGTACCACAAACCAACCCATTCTGGTCGGTATCTCAATTTGAACTCGTTGCATCCAATCGGTACAAAGAGAACAATCATCCGATCACTCATCAATAGAGCCAATAAGATTTGCACCACTGAACTCTCCAAAACAACAGAAATTTCTCATATTAAAGAAATACTAGCCGCTAGTAAATATCCAAACGCATTTACTGAGAAGATGATTAAGTGAAAATCAACTAAGGAGAAGGCCTAAACGACCAGAACCTTGAAGTCTACTAGGCAAATACCGTATCGTGTACGAACATCTGGAAAAATTTGTTCCATTATTTCTGAGTACGCTATCTGGGTCGTATTTCGGTTAGATAATATCCTAGAACAACTGGTGATACATCCCAAAGATCCAGTTTCTATGAGCGACCAGACAGACTACGTTAATGAAATCCAGTACGGTGATTTCAATGCCAGCTAAATTGAACATACGAGCAGACAACACGAGCAGTACGTGTTGCTGAACACAACAGGCACACGAGGTTTCCTTCTAAAGATGCATATCAACTTCAAAAGCTAGAGAAGGATTCGGCCATCGCACTACATGCGCTGTCAGAGAGTCACAACGGAGGTTTTGACCAAGCTCGAGTGATTCACAAGGATCTGCCTTCCTATGCGGAACGATGCTGCGCTGAATCTCTCACTATTTACACACAACACGCTTGTGTTAATCGCAATGATAGCAAATCCCAGTCTGCAGTGCGGCGTGAGTGGATAAACAACACCAGACACATCAGTCTCACCCCAACCTAATGGGCAAAGGATCAGACCAATCTGTTCAGATGCAGCGCAGATTGACCTAACCACGGTAAATCTCACATGACCTCTGTTCCTTTGGTAGTGTGATATCGATTACAACACTCCTGAGGAAGGCCACCCGAGGTGGTTGAAACGTAGAGTATTACAACTTGCTCGTAACATTGTGTCATTCTCAGTCCATTTATCAATAACAAACGTCTCCCCCAAATTGCACTTCAAGGTAACCAATTCAGCGTTCGCTGGTCGATTTTTTAGATTAATCAATGACACAGATGATTGTGGTGAAGCATTCTTAACCTCAGCTCAGAACTACAGTGATGTGATTATTTGCAATAGGTTAAATGCACATTATGGTGACCAGCTAAATGGGGGCATATCACTAGCTCTTAAAGTATGTGTAAGCAACCAAACACACTCATGTATTCTACCAAATGTGAGGTTGTAAGGTATGATAACTCAACGTTGCACCAATAAATCAGTAAACTAAGAAAGAATCACTGGCACTGTGAGTCATGACCACGGATGATTCAAGGATTGGTTACTCAGAAATATCAGCACATGGGGTACGTTTTAATACTGCAGCAGACAAAACATTCATTTGCACATAACACCAATCCCTGGACGCCGCGGATGTCAGTATCAAGCTGTTAAATGGAAAACACCAATTGTTGACGGAGTGTACTGCAATGTTTCTTCTTGTATTTTTCCTCAGGTACTTCTGTACTTAAATAAGTACTTCCGCCTGATTACTAACGAGTAGTATAGTGTGATTGTTCATCTGTGCTGGACTGTCTGAGTATTTCTGCAGACCCGAGGTGCATTCCAACTCCCAACAAGGAGAGTGTGCGTGGATTTATTGCCAGGTCATCGATCTGCACACTTTTCAGGTTACCGGCCAAAAGTTATTTTCAAGTGTAGTTTGTGCTACAAGTACCTCCAAGTAGTTAACACCGAGCTTCACATGTTATAGTCAGTCGGGTAAACCCGACTAAACTAAAAAGTGTTTTTTGCCCACTCCCATCCTATTTCATCATGACAGTTCTTCACCCATTTACGTTATTATGTCAGGTAAGAAACCAATTCCCCAAAAATACCGTTTTATTTGCCATTGGAATGGCTTAACCCTTTACTGCTTGAAGTGACCTTCGTAATCGGCACGGTCATGTGCCGCTTGGCCCTTCACGAGCGTTCTCAATCTTTGTGCCTATTTCTGGCATCCCACCCACACGCTCCTCTTCTAACTGAGGCATCACTGTACTGTATGGATCTTTGTCTGGTCCACTTTCTGACTCTGTTTTCTGACTGACCACAAGCCCTTTAAATATGATCTAGTTTGTGACCATACCGTCTTCGGACTGAGTGATGCAGAAAATGCTCTGTCCGGAGGCCAATTTTTTTCTGTTCATACGTTGGCCTCGGGTGGTTGGGTTGGCTGAGAAGTTATGAATTAGTCGTGCATACTCCGTAGTCAGTTGTTCATTACCTATGAACGTCGTTCCGTTATCTGCCGTTTCGTTAACCATTATTCTGTTAGTAGAGCAGTCAAAAACGTAAATGCGCACGATTTATGGCCTGGCAAATTTCTCTGCATATTATCAAGTGCGTACTACAGAACACCCAGCAACCGCCACACAAACCACCGGCATCAGCGATCGCTCGTCATCTCCTGGAGAGCCATCACCAGGTGGACCCCATGCAGGCATTTTCGGTTGTTTACGCAACTGATAAGCCCCGGTTGTTACGATATGCTGAGGCAGTTGCTCTGAAACGTTGGTGTCCCCCTCTGTGTGTGCAGAAAGACTCCTTTGTTAGTTTATCACTCCCATGGTAACAATGAAAGTGTTTGATTAGCGAACAGATCCACCGTGTGTTTCCCTAATATGTCTAGTTTCACAGTTGACCCCTGTTTTCCGCTTTATAATCTCCTGTTCTGTAGTACGCACTTGATAATATGCAGAGAAATTTGCCAGGCCATAAATCGTGCGCATTTACGTTTATGACTGCTCTACTAAAATTTGTTTCGGGAAAATGCTGCTTTACATTATTCTGTTGTCTGTTCACGCGTTCGTAGGTTGTAGGTTCACTTACAACAGATGAATTAAAACTTTTCCCAACCTTAAGCATAACGTTTATTTGGACTTTTCAGTGTAAATAAAACAAAGTTACATAAGTGATATTTGGGCCGAAATTGAACACAATGACATTTGAGACACTACCAGTACTTTATGCACTACCGACTACAAAGTGGAAGAGTCTAGTTTTTATTGTTATTTGTCAGACCGCCCCACACATCTAGTACCAATGGAACAGACGTCAAGTTAGGAATTATTTTTATGTCACGCATTGTGCTCTCAAAACTATTAAGGTATTGTGGAAATAAATCCCCAGGTCCTGATCTCATCTGTTCTCTAGTGCCAAAGAATCGCGGTAGTTGACAAGACGACTCTGTGAACATTTTAAGCGTTAATTACCGGGGCAAGCCTTCGAAAGCCTGAAAAGAATACATACTATCACTCCTCTGTAAAGATAGTGATCTCAACGATCTCACTAAATAAGAGCTGATTGCCTTATTGCCGGTTGCCTCACGGGTCATGGGAAGGTTGACTGACGACCGGTTACGAAAGTACTTCAATCGATTTGTACCGACGTCTGAGAGTCAACATGGATTCTAATTGAATTCGCGTTGATTACCAATTTACTTGGTGCTTGGATAGATTTGACGAAGGCGGCTAATGAAGGTAAGCCAGTTGATGTGGTCTTTCTAGACTTATTCAAGACCTTTGGCTAAGTAATTTACTGTACGCCCCAAATGAAGCCCCATAATAATAGTATAGAAAATTCTCTACTGATGTGAATCACCGACCACACCTCCAAGATCGTCGCTTTGATCCGAAGGTGAACGAGGCACTTTCAGAGTGGCAATGTGTTCAATGGTGTGCCACAAGGTTCCATACCAGAACTTCTGCACCCTATTCTGTTTGTGCTGGAAATCTCACAATGTGTTAGTTTACCGCCGATGTCGGTGATTAAAGTTTAACTTAAAGTGAACAATGTGACTGAAAAAGAGACTACATAATAATTATCTGTTCAATAATTATCTACACAGCGGGGACACAGAAAACTGCCGTCCTTTCACCACGGTTGAATGTAAGGTGATGAGCCATCGTTATTTGGGTTGCACAGATTACTTTCTGGCTGGTGAAAACTGGGTACAACTACACGAGAAAGCAACTTGGGCACGGTGGTCCCAAGTGATCTTGGTATGTCTTTAAACATTGCATTAGTGACCAAAGAGCCAAGCAGGTGTATGGGTTCCTCGTCGGAATGTTTAGAATGATTCTGTAGGACTGTTTCGCTATTACGCTCAATTTTCCAGTGGGTCTTAATCTTGAGCTAAATAATCATGCTTGTAGTCCTTATTTCGTTAAATAAATTACTCATATTGAGAAGGTACAAGTTAAACCTACAATTCAGACTGCAACATAATCTTTCCCACCGTATCCAGATAAGATAGGTAAACTTGGGATACGTCACAAAGCACCACCAGCATATTAAACAGGACAATGTTAGTATATTGGATTCTTCACCAACCCCAAATTTGCTTACCGAATATACTTCCGCCTACAGAAGAAAACTATTCCATAGGTAACTCAACAGTTCCAAATTATCAGGTGAACCAGCTAACCTGCAGAGAACACTCTTTTAGCGTGCGGTAATATCCAGCTTGGAAAACCAGGGTTCTAGAACTACCAAGATTTAAACGATGACTTGACTTGCATTGCAAGGATACCAAATGAAGTCTTCAAATATCTTGATCACCGTCTCTCAGAGTGCATAACTACGTATAACTGACTCAACTGGAGTCATTATGGTAGTACAAATATATTCATGACCTCTCCTTGTCAGTGTTAGCTAGTCAATATCTGGTGAGTACGTTATTATGTTTCCTGTATGCTTGATAGGTAGTAGTTTGTTTTCATGCCTCTTTTCATAAGAGACTTACTAGAAAGTCTGTGGAAATATGACGGTTGCGATCAACTGTGAGTGATGTTCAAAATGTAGTTTGATTTCTGTTCCACTCAGTAGACTTCAACGCGCTCTCTCGCCCACTGAAATCGACCGGGTTATCAATACTGATTGCACCATCCAGCAGATTCAGGTGAATCCCTTGAATCTTGACGTTCGCTTAATCTTTGCAGCTTCATCTAACTAGATACAAAATCCCGAAGACTATTTCGTTAGATAAAAACTGGTCAACGCAGTCACGAGTAGTTCGTCCTGAGAAGGCGGCTTTTTCGTTTCTGTGCTCTACTACTGACTTCGTCTGTCTAATCGTGTAAAATAGTTGGTGCGGTCCCCCATGTATTATTGTTCTGTCCGCTGCCACAACTATCAAGTGCAGTGACATCAGCTATTCCGCATCATCGCCCGTGATGACATCACTGCTGTCCCACCGGATGAGAATCAGGTGATTGAACAAACGAAGACAAGCAACTAAGTGCGTGATACGATGCAGATCATAACATGCTATAGTTTCAAGTCCACCAACCACAACGACAGGACTACAAACAACCATGTGTGTACTGATTGTCCTGATACTGTTGGTCCTTCAGCTGCCAACCAGGAGAGCCCTCCAATATTCATACAGCTGAAAAACGTCATTATATTGGTGCAACACTGCTTCACGTCGTCTAACCAATTGCTTTATGCATCATCATCCATAAAAGTATATGGCTGGATGAACTTGTAAATACATCCACAGTCCCTGATCTACTTCTACTGCTTTCAGGCTAACAATGAGTCCCACAAGTACGATCACTACACAGTACCATCTCGAAACACTCACTAAATTTGCTCAGTATTTCTTACTCATACATACTACCTATTTATCAGTCTGCCACTTCGTGGATTACTTTCATTTACAATGGCAGTTCAAGGCAATGGACTCAAGGGTGCCAATCAAGATTATATATATATATAGTCGTTTATTTTGAAAGGCAATATACACCTCTTCGTTCAAGGGAAAAACGAACGGTGACACCAAAAATAAGCAGCAAATATGTAAAAAAGTGAATGTGAAAACAAGCTGTCTGTCAAATATGGAACGCTGCATAGTTAGCAACACTGAACAGTTAACGAGTCCTCTCGAAAGAGTGGCGAGCTTTAATAGTTCAGTCATCAAACAAAAAATGACTTGTGCAGTATGTAACAAACAGATTTGAGAATAGAAAAAAATACACGAAGAAATAATTAAAGAAAAAATAAGCCAAACCTTCAATCTCACAAAATCAAAAGCTCTTCAGGGTACAGGGGTGCTATCACAGTCAAGGTTCACGCATCCAGATAGAAAAATGTCCTTCATAGTGAGACAACTGTCAGAGAGTTGGAAACAGTTAACGCCAGGTTCTTCGCATAAATGCGTCGTAGGTTTTTAGGGAACCTAGAACAGTCAGTAGACATGAATCTGTGACTGCGTAGGAGGGCAGTCCCAGTTGAAGAAGAATGGAAGAAGAGGGAAAAATAATACTACGAAAAGAAGATGATCACAATTGGATGAGAAACAGAGTTCACATCACAGCCCAAAGTATGAAAGACTGATTGAATGGCAGCTTTATGAGAGTCGGTTCTTTAGTCAACGACCTTGTCCGTCCAGGCAAGTTGGCTTCGGTAGTCATCTACCATGCCGACGTCAAGAGCCACGCCGGCGCCCTTAGGGACCGCGATCACATCGGGTTTGATAAACGAGTTCGCCTTTGGTACTCACAGCTCCTCGAAGACTGTATAGCGCAAATTGCGATCGTAAGATACTACTCACACCACCACTATTCAGTAGTGAGGGACAGAGCATAGATTTTGACATTGAAGTAGCCGCAGAAAAAATAAGAGACATCGCAGTGCAGCATCGCATGAAATGGTTCTTGGTACGTAAAGGAACTGAGCGTTGGCGTCTGTGGCAGCCGGGACCTTCTAGGACGATTGCCATATGCAGACGAATGTTTTTGTTTCTTGTCCTGTTTGAACACCTAACATGTGTTTGTTTCCTAAATAAACAACCTTTGCGCCATCCGTGTTCTGGGCTCACAACACTCGGAGTGATCTGCAGCTTGGGACCCAATGTCCGATGTCCTGTTAGTTTGAGAGGCGGTTGGTTGGATCAACAACGGGGACAGTATTCCTTTGCCAATTCAGCGCATACAGACGAGTCCGAATGCTCTCCAGTGTACGACCTGGGAAATGTGACAGGAGCCAATGATGAAGTTCGCGTCGAGTAGGGCATGGCGAAACCAGTGCATCGGCACATCTAATAAAAGAAGCCGATTCTTGCTGAGACCAATTTGATTCGACGGTTTTCATGGACACGGGTTTCTCATTGTTGTGTTTGACGGGATGCATGCCTTCTGTGTTGACTGAGACTAATTTTGGTGGGAAGCTGCAGTCACAGTTGGCACAGTCAAAGATTGTGACAGGTTGAGTTTCCACTTCCGGCTCTGGACCATTCCTGCGTCCATGCTTACGAGTATACGCCGATAAACCAGCGTTCGATTTGCAAATCTGGCCACATTCTGAACAAGTGTACTCCGCTCGCCTATCCTGTGTACTGGTAGTTGCCTGCACGGAGATGCTGGCGGTAATTTCATTATCTTGATCGGATGTAACCAGTACGTTGAAACCAGGTGGAGTGGTTGGCTCCATCTGGAGTTGCTGAGCTCTCAGCCAGTCAAGATTTGCACCGACAGCACCCACTCGGCACCACGGAGGGGTGATTAAACGCGCCGACTGAATGGCAGCTCAAGGCAATGCAGTCAGGGGTGCCACCCAAGATTGAATATATATATATGATAACAAGGGCACATACTGTCATCGTCCATTTGTGGCGTCGAAGGAACGTCCGGCTGTTGTTGAAAGAAGGGTGGATAATGCTTGTGTGCTTTCTGGTTGTTTTGCACTTCGAAAAAGTAGCCCGTTCCCAACAAATATGTCAACGGAATTGCCAGGGGTGTTCAAGTTTCCTGTGTTCGCAAAGTGTGGTTGTTAGTGGGGGCCTACTGCCTGTAATCTGTAATATCAACTCAGTGCATTTTTAGTGCTTTCAAAGTTTTCATTAGAAAACCATAGGCTTACCCGTCTTCCACGTTCCACTAAGTCGTCCAATTTTCTGGTCTTTTTCAGGCGATATGCAAAACTCGATAGAACTATATATAGAACTGTTAAGTTAGTGAGTAGACTAGTAAAAGTAATCCAGCAAAAATAAGGTAATTGGAACAACCTTAATAACGACGATATCACTCTGTTTATTCCATTAAGCGTGTGTTCTTCATAATCATCGGTAGCAACGACGGCAACAGCAAAAATTGTTTCTAACGTAGTTCCTTTTCAGGAAATCATTCGCCAGTTGTTTATACAGAGTTGTATTACTCCGAACTTGTGTGGCGTTCGCATCGTCATCACATCTTCACACTGACCTGTCGACGGATCCTTATGTTTGCACAACTGTTTTGTCTGAACATCTCGTCAATACTCATATTCCTGCGTTCCACACTCTTGTGCACGATAATTTCCTGATCTTCATTGGGAAGATACGGAATGAAAAACTAGGTTAGGCTACATCACGAACTTGCATCGCACACAATTAACATATTTTACAAATGGTATTTATGAAATTGAAGCTCATTACTGGCGATTACCGGGACAACAAACATCCCTGTGAAGCACGCCGTTTGCAACTGACCAGAAGATAGCCAATGATGCTCAGCAGTGGCGTTGATGGATTCTAGCGTGAACTGTTCGAGAAATCCTGCCGGGGCAGTCGATCCCTGGATCATTTGGTGGATTCCATATGAGACAGTGGGACGGGTGGATAACCGCGTTCAAATGTGAAATTTCCGAGCTCCTGACGTGGCTTCGTAGCTCAGCTGATTGAGCGCTTGCCGCGTTGAGGCATGGTGCTTCTGTCGCTGGTTCGAATTCAGCCGAAGTCCTGGCTTTTCGCAATTGGGTTTCATCTGAAATAATACATCTGCCAAACGACTTATTAGTAACATAATCATGTTAAGTTTGAGTATAACTACCGTTTACTTAAGGTGGCATCGGTCTGAACTGCTGAAACTTGAGTAACAAACTTGGAAACGTAAACTTGGCTTGTGTATAAGCAAGAGAAACTACTGTTATGCACACTCTTGCACTGGCCTAAGTAGCGTTCAAGATTAGGGTTATATATTTGGCTTGATGATGACCTACCAAAAACCAGGTTCTTCGCCGCACCGTCTTTTAAAAATTGCGTATTATTCATAGAACAGGAAGGAATTCTAAAACTGTTGATAAGTCAACTAAACCGAATTTTTGCGTCACCCGATTATGTGGTCGATTTACAGGAAGGCTAGCTACAGAAACCAAAATGACGGAAATACGTGTTCATGTCCAAATTGTTCGCGATCCTTTTAGAACAAAGCTTTAAATCCATAATGCTCAACGTGCAATCCACAGTTGGTAAAGAATTTGATAGAACACACGGAAAGTAAGAAAGTGTGACATTTTGTCCGTTCTATTCAACAGAAATATTTTTTGGTAGCTGTACCGTAGCTCATTGTTAGTGATATTTTCCATCAATTTATATGATGATAAAGGTGAATGTAGCCTCCCTAATAAAGATTACTCGTAGAAATGAATAATGTTTCACTTTTGAGATGAATGTCTTATATTTCAGCTTAAAAGAGATGCTATCCCATATAAAGTCCTTCAAGGTCACTTGGGGTCGCGTGATTGTTTTCAAAGTATTATCGACCGGAAATACACCAGTTAACACATGGTTTAGTGTACAATCGGAATCTCTATGAGTGGAAAGCCTGACTAATTGACAGTCAGCAAAATGCATTGAATAAACAATATGTTTAAAGAATGTGACGAATTTCAGGAACTCAAGTCAGTTTCACAAGATGATGCGGGGATATACAGGTCGGTTAGTAAAACAGATCTCAAACCAGAGCTGGTGGAAGCTGTTCGCACATTACAGGATGCGTATTATTCGCATGGGACAGCCAATGCAGAAACTCGAGTGACACATAACGATTTAAATCGAGTCGTGCTCGCTTCAGCGAATCTGCTAAAACAGACAAAACACCATCATGCAGTCCGTGGAGTACCGGCCAATAGAGCCCTGAAATCGCAGCATAGAATCCAGCCACTACTATCTGGCAAGCACAACCTCCATCGTATTGACAAGGAAAGTCAGTCATCCTTTGCTACACTGAGAAGTAGAATGAGTTCTTGGATGAGCAGATTATTCTCCGGTGAACGTAAAGCTCGCCACCATCAACCCATTACTAAGGTGAAGCCAACATTGTCCTCTTCGAACCGTGTGCAACAAATTCAACACAATTCCACTAGAAATACGCATAAAACTGTACAAAAAATTGATGGGGTTATTTACTATGACAGTGCTGGTAATCGAGACCGGACGTTGTGTCCTCCAAAAAATACTACACATTCAAATGTTCATCCACAGTACGTTCACAGAAAATGGCACCAGATTCCGCAAGTGGTGTTAGGCGACAATGAAAATTTTGGTTTATCTAAGAAAAAAATAGAAAAGAATCCGAATGAAGATAGAGACTATGCCTCGAGTTCACGACCAAAAGAAGAAAATCAGGGAATCAAATCGAAGCTTAAGAAAAGAAAGAAAAAAACGAGATCCACTGATAGTGATGTTAACGAAGATGATAAATCTAAAACTTTGAAAACAAAAGATGTACGTAAACTGAACATAACTGAAATTAAGCTGCCTGGACGTGCAACTGTTGATGAGGAAAAGGTGGCCAAAAATACAATGTTGAATGCAGGCCATGAGGCAGAAAATGGGAAGGTGGTAACCAAAACAAAACCGCCTAAAGAGAAACGTCCGCGAACTGAGAATCAGAGCGACTATACGCTAAAGGGAGAAGAAGTAATGGAAATTGCCCCAGTTAAGAAAAAGAGAAAGTCAAAAGTCTTCAATGAGGTAGGGACAACCCTGGAAGCAATTGATGCAAAACAGTCCGTTGAAACAGTTGATAGGGCTCGGAACATGAGGCCGAAGGAAACAAACGATAAACCTCATTTGCAGCATCAGTTTCTTGATTCTTTGCATTCTGCTGAAGACAGAAATCAGTTAAGTTCAAACATCACAGAAGATCACAATGAAGGGAGACGGCGAAGAGTTCACAAAAGAGATGAAACCAAATCACATGAACGTGAATCTGTGCAGAAATATATAAAAGAAGATGATGCTGTTGGTTATGAAATACAAATTCCGGGTAGACCAAGAACGGAAACCACAGAATCGGACAAATCTGAAAGTAAAAGTTTGCCAAAGCACCGCGGTCGGAAAGAATCACACAAGTCATCAAGAAGTGACTTAGTAGGTAATTCATCCAGAAAAGGTCATCAAGCTCATGAACGAAAACACTCAATACAAAAGAATAAATATGAGAAAGAAGAATCTGTCGACAATTACAGTGAGCAGTATCATAAAAGTTACGATCACCTAGAAAACAGAGACAGACGGCGTCACCAACATCGGCGTCGGAATTCGAATGGTAGTGAAGAGAGCGGATCTTTGAGGGTATATGATGAAGATCCTAGAAGTGGCTCGCGCGATCACCGTAAAAGATACAAAGCCCATTCGTTGCCACCTCGAATACGGAAAAGAACCAGCTCAAAGGAATGTGACAGATGCAGTTGTATGAGTGAACGAAGACGACATCGAGTTGCAGACCATTATGAAACAAAGCGACACAGATGTGTTTGTGATTGTGATTCTCTAAGATCTTTAAGTCAGTGTAGAGAGTCCAGATGTAGCAGACCAGATGGTGAATTAATCGAGGTATTAAGTGAGATTTGTTCAGATATGGAAAATCGACTATTCGACGAGACTTATCACAGTGCAAGAGAGATTCGACCACATTATGGAGCTCGCGGGAAACACCTTGGACGCTATCTATCACCGGATACTTTGACGCTGTTAGATGCAATTGAACACCCTGTTTCAACCAGTTCAGCACATGGGCGAAAATTGGGATGTACTTACTCACCAGGGCTTCCCCCTCGAGCACCAAGGCGGCGACCAACAGAGACCGATATGGAGAGGCCCAGCTTTCAGTGCTCACCAACAGTAGGACCACCGAGTCAGAAAGTAAATCCACCGTTAACGTCTGTGGTTAACACGTGCCCCATCTATTATGCGATACCACAACCAGTTCCCGTAACTGCAATGGCAGCACCACCGACACAACCGACAGCAACGTGGTATCAATCCCCTTTACCAGCCACTACCCCAACAAACGTGTTGCTACGTTCAAACCCAGTATCACTAATTGCTCCACACCAGGTGTCTTCCACTCCAACCATTTACAATCCCCTCATGGTACCCAACATCACAGCTCCCGCTGTTCAATCCAGTATGTTATTCCCCAGTTTTGCTTATTGCCAACGTATTTAATCTTCACCCGCATCCGTTGCGGTTTTCAATGCGATCGTTTTTCTGCAGATGTACACTTCCGTTTAACTAGACTTAGTTCAAACATCCAGAAAGTACAACCTCATCAAACGAGCTGTCTTTCTGTGCTTCATAGTCAGCACTTCATTTGAATAAACTTGCTTTACTGAAGAGTAGCAGTTGATAACAAACGTGAAGTTAATGTTTCGTACTAGGAAGCTATCTTGCTGATAGCGCCTTACTTTCGCCTACAAATGGTTGTGTATTTGCAGGATGTAGACATCTTGATGTTAATTGTTTAAATTAAGATGTAGGTATTTTTAACAGTTAGGTCTTTCCCGCCCCCTTCTTTTTCCTTCTCTCTTCTTATACAGGGTTTGCTTTTTTATTCTTCGTGGTTGTGTGGCAGTTAATCATCAGTGTGAACCATTGATGATGATGATAATGATGATGATGATGATGGTGATGATGATGATGATGATGATGATGATGATGATGATGATGATGGTGATGATGATGATGATGATGATGATGGTGATGATGATGATGATGATGATGATGATGATGATGATGATGATGATGATGATGATGATGATGATGATGATGATGATGGTAACAGTTGGGTTCAATTCTGTCAGCTACAGACTACGTTCAGAATTACACAATTTCTCGTGAATCCACATATCACTATCTTGTATATATGCGACGATTTTGTAGATTGAACAAATGTTACATTATACTCTCAGTCGAAAATGACACTGGAATGCAACCGCCATTCTTATTCTTACCCATTCTTGCTCGTTTATCACATATTCACTACAAAGATACCGACCTGCAGAAGTCCGTGCATGTTTCACACCAACCGCGATCCATTGTGTGAACCCAGTTATGTGAGGTATATGAGTAGTTTTCCACCTTATTGAATCACAAGACGCAATGCATATCGATCGCTGGAAGGATAACTAGTCCAATCCACCAAAGATATAGCGTGATTAAACATGGATCACTCATGTGAAGGACTGTGTTCAAAATCATACCGATTGGTTGGTCCCAGTCTCAACTGCACTTTTTCAAGCCTTGACTAAACGTCTACTTATACGGACAGACATTTTAGTTGGACTGATTGTACTGAATGAAAGGAGCAGATGATGGCAGTACAGACCATTTGTCACCTTTCGGTGAAAATATTGTATTTTGGGGGATTGTAATAGTCCAGTGTTTGATTAGTTGTCTTTTGATTTCAGGGTGTATACGGTCGCACATGGGCTTGTAATTATGTAGGTACGCAGGTGCTACAATAGTTACAAAATGTGATCGTTTGGCTTGATGGAGATATGGGATCTGCAGCAGCAGACTAGTATATGCACAGTATATGTACAGCACAAATCTATAAATATATACATGCCGCAGGCCACTTGTCTCAGGTACACTCTAGTTGCACTACGAGGAGGGGTCACACTAGCAGCGAAATCATATATATATATATATATATATATATATATATATATATATATGTATATATATATATACTGGTTCACACTGACAAACGGCCGGTGCGGTGGGTTGGTAATTCAGGCAAGGCTCCTGATCACAGCATGATTGTGAGTAAACGGGCTACTGGTTGTTTACATTGCTTCTTGGTGCTCACCATCAAACTGACACTCTACGACGGTTTCGTCCGTGTCTGCACTTCTCAAGTCTTCAGCTAGTTCAGGATTAGTGGAATGAGGTAAGTAAACTTCAAAGTGAACTCAAATAAAAAGACTTATGTGTTGTTATTTGGTTTTCGAATAAGCTTAACCCTCTCCGGGCGTTAATCTTTACATACAACTTCAGTACAACTATTGTCCACGCATCAAAACTGAGCAACTCTAAACTCAGGGCTGTTTAAATAGTAAGCAGGTTATACACATCTTTAGTGTAGTGTAGTGTAGTGGCGATCTGCAAGGAACATCCCTGCACGATTCTGGATGGTTTGCGATATAATACATCACTCTATTTGTTAGTACATAGTGCAAGCCAGAATGGAGTCAGGACTATGCTAGATTTAAGTGACATAATATTGGACTCCTACTTTAGCTCTGTTTATATTTTACCACTCCACCTTAATAATTCCAAGTCAAGCAATGACCCTGGGGTCACACTCTTTCCTGATCAGTAGGTCATCGCTGAAAGCGCTGTCTGAATCGCCAGCCCTACACACTGGGAGCCTGTCTGTGTAACACACTAGTGTCATTGGTGATCGGTTGTTGGTTTATATGGTGTTGTCAACATGTAAGCCTCTCCAACGTGTATCTTATGTATGCCCTATTCGATCATGTGTATTCGAGACCACTCTTCAGTGGAATCCCAAGAAGTGGACAGGCCGCTCATCTGTCTAGCGGGCGGGCTGGTCTAGATTGATCTATGTTAGGGCGTGCGTTGGTTACTTCATATTTTCCGTCCTATAAATTGACCTTTAAACTAATCTGTTCACTCTCCGAAGCATGGATTTTGACATTGAAGTAACATTGAAGGAACTGAGCATTGACATCTGTGGCAACCGTGATGTTCTGAGACCAATATCGTACGTTGATGAGTGTTTTTGTTTGCAGTCATGTTGAACCGCGTAACCCAAGTATTGGTTTTCTGAATAAATAACCCTTGCGCCCTCCGCGTCCTTGACTGTCAACACTATGTCTGTGGGCGATGATCCCAGGGTTTTCATTTTATCAGGTTCTCAGCTAAATTAAACGTGGGCGGTTAATGGATAGAATGTTTGCATATTTTATGCTTGTAGTTGGAAATGTTGGTGTTGATTTGGCTACTCTCAATATAACCACAAAATTAATAAAAATGGGGTTTTAGCTGAACGTTGGTGATGACGAAGTCATCTCTAAGGAAAGCGCCTTGAGACTCATGATATTCACTTGATCGACCTTGTCGGAGATATCCAAAGTATCCTTTAAACTTAACATAATAAGTTGCGGTTTGATTAGTTTAAGTAGATCCGCCATCCGTTGAGATAAGACATGGTAAAACAAATCACACAAATCAAAGTTTTATTTTTAGTGACACCGTCTTTCAAACATTAAACAGACCATAGATATAAAGAATAACCGTCCATGGCGGTCTGATCTGCGTCAATCATCTCCGCTTGTTCCATTTCCCGAGTTAGTTTGTATGGTCTTTTCTCCATAGCTGTACGTTTATCCTTACATTCTTTTGTCTTAGTCAACTTTGATCTGTCTGACGATGTAGATGAATTGTTCATTGATAATTGGTTAGCAGAACGAATCCCGATTACTTGTTCGTCTTTTCGTCAACAGACATTCCGTTTTGATTTGCGGTACGTTTACAGTGTCTAACAGATCACGTCTATGTATGTATGTGTGTATCTTTACAATATACGTTACCAGTGCTTTTCATTTGGTTATAAATATGAAAGCAGTCCATCTAGTTTTGTATAAGCTTGCAAAACTGGACTTTCGATCCTACTAAGCTCAGCAGTAGTGCCCCTAACATTGTCAAACTCAAACGTACGAGGTGGTTGAAATATTGAGTTAACGGCATTATGATTTTCAATTCACCAATCGGATTAATCCCTTTCCTTTTCACTTGTCAATGTAATTCCGGCTGCAGCTACGACTCAATCACGTCAGTTACACTTTCGGAAGCGGTTCGTGAGCAACCAGACTTTGAGACTGATTGAGTTAATCCATTGATTTCCGCTAGTCAGAAGTCTCTTCCGTTTCTAACATGACGTTGAAGGGACTCGGCAGTAGGCTTTATGTTACACTGACGGGAAATATTCCAGGTTTGTCCTCAGAAATATCTTGTTAGCACCATTGAGTAGTTTAGCTTATTTGATAAGTTAGAAGTTGCCTTATTGAAGAACGGGTAGATAACATGGTTCAAACGTGAAACTTCCTAGTTCCCAGCGTGGGTTTGTAACTCAGCAGGTACAGCGCTTGTCGTCTTCGAGTATGTTGTTTCTGTAGCTTACTCAAATCCACCCAAGGCCCTAATTTTTCGCAGTTGTGCTTCTTCCAAATTTTATTATCAATGTACGAATTAAGAAATCACATTGTAACGTTTGTTGTTCCAATCCTTGCATCAACCTTTAGGCACTCATTAAGTTGGTTCATCAACATTAGGTCCTTAAACTGTCTCGATCTCCTTTATGATCCCATGGAAATCAACTGAATTCAGTTTTGTCGAGGTAGGCAAGTCCGGTACAAATAGAGCCTGCATTCGTTCAATCTTTATGCAGTTGTACCAGCAGCCCAGCCTACTGCATACAGAGACAGCAAAGGTCAATAACAGTTGAATCCAGATGTCAGTGTTAACGGTGTCTTCATGACGCGATACCCCCCGTTGATCCAAATGTGTCTTACTGCTATGTGAACCAAGAACGCGGATGGTACAAGCATTGTTTATTCTAGGTGTGTGTTTCAACACCACAACAGACAAACAGTCATTTGCATATAACACTGATCTAAGCACGCCACGTTTGTTTATGTTTCCAATGCCCAGTTTATGTATGGAAAACACCCTTCAGTATCAAACTTTACCCCCAATGTTTCTTCTTGTATTTTTACCCCGGTTATTTCAATACCCAAATTCATATTGTTGTTTGAGTACTGAGCAGTAGCACGAGTAGTATAATGTGACTGCGTGTCCTCACTACAATATAGCATGTAGGCAACTCGCTTTCCCCAACTGTTGTATGAATGCAGAGGTCAGATAAATCGTCTCCTAGCAACGAAGACAAGTGTGAGGTACAAACTGTGGACAACGGCAAACGGGACAGACTATATAGTGAGGCTGTAGACCGTACAGTCTTGTCATGCAAGCATAAGCAATCGCGGCTGCGTTCTCACTGTTGCAGATGGCCGATGTTCCCTTAGCCAATCACCCGTTTAAACTTGCTCGTCTTACAGGCTGTCGGTAGACTGACCATGTTGGACCAATAGGTTTCTGTTTTCTGACTGGTTGATCGCCAAACTGATCATACTTATGATTAGCATGACTTATGTTTGATCTCGGACGGAACCACTGGAAACACAGGGTAGCGAGTTTTAAATATAAACCGGACAGCCGGATCATGTTCGAGGTTTGGTTCAAGTGTTATTGAGACCTATTCAATCAGGACGCAGTAAGCTTAGGTGACAGTGCACAAGTCCGACTACCTTCATGCAAGTTTATCTCAACTGAACACGCATAGTATTGTACCTACGTCCTACCAAAGAACCCACTTGGATGTTCATTCCCGGAGACCGTACCAAGTTTAGCTCGCTTATTCACTGAGCTAATATCATCGCCCTACACTCGGTTTAGTTGCTTGCAATTCAGTGATCAACACTCTGAGGAGCTTTAAGATTCGCCAGTGTGGTCAATCGCGTGTGGGAGAAAGTCAAGATGTCAGGTCCTACTAGTTATCAGGTTAAAACATTTATTTGTGTATGTAAATGTGAATCAGCATTCAATGCAGTTTCCCATGTAAATATCTACTCGCACCCAGAAAAAATACGGACATGTTATTACAGACTTTAACAGATCACTTCCAACGATCAACAAATCCCAAAAACAGCATTAGATTGAAAGCAAGCGCAACAGCGAAGGAAACGTCGATATATGTGCCATCACTAAAGCAGGAAGTTACCAGACAATACAATTCTAAGCAAGACTGTCGAGTGCATGTCGACACTGTATAGTGAGGAGGAGCGATCGTGCTATACTACTCACACCACTGCTATTCAGTAGTGGGCGCCGAGGCGTAGATTCTGACATCGAAGTAGCCGCAAGAAAAATACTGGAGGAAACATCGGAGTGCAGTATCGCATGAAATGGTTCTTGGTACGTAAGGGAACGTAGAGGAACTGAGCATTGACATCGGTGGCAACGGAGACGGTCTGGGCCATGTACCGTATGCAGATGAGTGGTTTTGTTTGTTGTCTTGTTGAAACGCATAACCCATGTGTTGCTCTCCTGAATTGATAACCCTTGCACCATCCGCGTTCTTGGCTCACAACCATTGCAGAGAATGACACTTTACACGAATTTGCCGATTTCGAAATTATGACACCTCAGGGCGACTGCGACATATTGCAGTAGTTGATTTAACACTGCCTTCTCTGTATTTGTTAGTGATATTTCAAGTTACAGAAACTATGTTGACACTCTACTGAATGATACGAAAGTGCGGCTAAGAGTTAACGCGTCTTTTGTTATTACATTTATCTCGGAGAAAACGTGAGATAATTTACACAGTCCGGTATATATACAGACCAACCGTATAGCACGGAACATCTCGGAGACTCAAGTTCCACTTGCGGAACAGTTATAATGTGAATTTTAACCTGTTAATCTACATGCTACTGGTGTTTGTTACACTGTACAAGATATGGAGTTGAATTTGCTGTCTATAAACTAGATTGATAAACTGGGGTTATTCGATATATACCACTGAACTCAGTATGTAGTCAAGTCTGTCTAGTTGTTAAATTTATGCCTTCTTATCAGAAACTTCGGTCTTTCGTAGACGCAAACATAAAACCACAAACGGTTCCACAGTTGCAAGGACAGTATCACAGCCCTTTCGAAAATGGTCTTGATCAGCGTATACAGGCAATGACTATCATGTGCTCCCGTTCAGATGGAAAACCAGTTTTCTGTTTCAAAAGATCAGTTCAATTTGCAGTTAGTGCTTCGCTAAAGGATGAGTGAAACCGGATGAAAAGAATGGGAGTCAACAGTTCAGTAAACTATTCGGTTTGGATCACACAAATAGTAATAACAAAAAAGGAACAAATCGCTCGTTACTCTTATGCAGCGACCTCTCAACTGGTCTGAACGAAGCACTGGAGACTCATCCGTATGCACTGCCCACTCCCGAGGACCTGTACGCAAAGCTGAACGGTGGCAAGACTTTTTAAAAGTTTGATTTTTCTGAGGCTTACTTACCAGTCAAGGTTGACATGCACAGTAGTTTCTAACTACTGGCACACATCGTGGAGTTTACCAGTACAACCGTCTGTTATTCGGTGTGAAGTGTGCTCCAGAAACCTTTCAGTAAATCATGGACACGAAGTTAGCTGGTTTAAAATGAACTTCATAACATCACGGTTGAAGATCACCAGCCGCACCTCGCAATGAAGAACGTGGTTTCCGTGCTGAGCCTAACGTGTGCCCGTTCTGTATGGGAAGTATTCAGTAGCTAGGTTTCATTACTGACCAGGAGGGTCGTAGACTTGACCCAGTGAAAATAAAAGCTATGAAAAAATGCCCCCATCAATGAATAAGACCATCCTCCAGTCGTCGCTAGATTTGCCGAATTAGTACAATAATTGTGTACTTCATATGCATGCTGTTCATGCATTGCTGTACTACCTACTTACGAAAGATTATCCGTGGCTATGGTCAGAGGCCTGCCAGTTTTCATCCGTACATATCATGCAAATTTTGACTTCCAATTTGTTTTCGACCCATTAGGACCCAAAATTAGAGATAATTATTGCAGCAAATGCATCACATAGATTGAACATCACCCACAATTGATCGCAGCTGTCGCATTCCCATAGATTTTTCAGTCAGCCCCTTTCGAAAATAAGCACTAGACTCGAGTTTCGCTCTCATTAGAGCTCGTCAGTAGTGCATATTCTCGCCAAGTCTATGGGAATGCGACAGCTGCGATCAATTGTGGGTGATGTTCAATCTATATGAAAATCAAAATCCCCTACTACTCATCAGAAATGCATCACAGTATGACATTGAAGTAGTTACTCTGCACAAATTTCCCAATGGTTCACAAAAACAGTCTCACAGGTTTTGCGCACATTAAATTCGTCTGAGAAGCTTTACAATCAACTATAGAAAGAAGGGCTGGCGTTCATATTTGCGGTTAAATAAACTTCACAAATTGCCGCACGAACGGACGGTTACGCTATATACAAACCATAAGCTTCTTCTGTCATTTTTTAGTGCAAAATAAGGTATTGTGGTTCACATCGACAATCGAGCAGAGCGTCGAGCCACAATGTTACTAGGATACAAATTTGAAATCCACTTCAAGTATACGTGCAGGTATAAAACCCGATGGAGATTCAGTCACTTCATCAACAGCCGTGGATGGTGACGTTCATGTCATTTTTTCAGACACACTCCCAGCCTGCTTGTAACGGCCGAAATGATGACAGACACTACGGGAAAAGTTATTTTACTACGGTAGGTTTACTATGGGGGCATATCTAGAATGGTCAACTAACTGGTTCAGTAGATGAAAGATTGGGACAATTTTCTCGCTATAGAGAATTATTCACAGTCACTAAGGGTTGACTGATGTCAGCGGATCGTGTAGTGATTTCGGCAGTTTTAGAGCGACGCGTAATAAGGTTGTCACACTACGGCCATCCTGGTATTAGTGTAGTGAGGATGGGCAATCGTAATATATTATTCACACTACTGCTAGTCAGTAGTAGGACCAGAGCATATATTCTGACATCGAACAAGCTGCAGTAAAAATGCAGGAAGAAACACCGGAGTGCAGCATCGCCCAAAATGGTCTTTGCTGTGGCAACGGAGACGGTCTGGGGCCGAATACCGTGTGCAAATGAGTGGTTTTGTTTGTGATTCTGTTTAAACGCTTAACCCGTGTGTTGCTTTCCTAAATTGATAATTCTTGCGCCATCCGCGTTTTCGGCTCACAACATTATTTGTAGGAAGTCGATGGTTCGTTGTTACGTTTATTGGGCAGAAAACGACAGCCATATCAGAAATTTGGTTTGAGATTGCAGAAGTATAGCGGCGGAGGAAATGACCCTAAAATCTTAACTACAATAATTGCCCGAGGTTGACAAGTCATGGTTCCGGATTGACCTCGGTTTTGAAGACCCGTCAAACGATATCTCATATTTATTGGTAATCGGTGCACATCCAAAGTGGCCAGAAGTTTCTCTAATGCAAATAATCATAAGATCAACAACCGTTTCTCATTTTCGACGGTTTGCCTCTCAATTTGTTGTTCAGTTAGAGATTTCAGTGATAGAGAGTTCAGTGGTACTTCGAGAGTTTTGTATAAGCAATGGCATTCCTCATGTATTCCTGTCCATCAACCGCCCACGACCTAACGACCGAATAGAAAGATTCGTAGACTGGTTTGAGAGGGCCTTACAGAAAGCATGACAGGGAATGATCGATGTTCTCCTGAGGAACTGCCGTTCAACAGATAACTCGAAACACTCGAACAGCAGTCACTTGCTGAAGCATTTCTGGGACAACGGTTAAGAATTGCCATTGATATCGTACGGTCAAAGATCATTCTAACGGAGAGAAATAGGCCGATGGAATTGTAGTTCAACTGACCTACTGAGGCACGCTTGAGATATTTCCGACGTAGAGATGCAGTGTGTATGCGGAATGTGTGTCACACCGTGGAGGTTTGGCCATCAGATATAGCTGTCAGTCGCGAGGGCAATGTTGTCTATCAAGTTCGAGTTGCAAACTTCATCTGGACACTTCATCGCACAATCACCTGAGATAAGTGACTGATACGACGTAGGATTAGTGACAGTGTAACAATCAACTGCGAATTGATATATTGCTTAATGCATTCGCGCTAATGCCCACATACCAAACTTCCACGGCCACCTCGGACACTTATCATCTCCTCAGAATTAACCACGTACGTTTCCTAGTCAGTCGTTGAAGTATGAACCCCAGAAGACGTCCGGTTAACCATTGACAACAGGTCGATATTTACTTCCTATACAAATAGTTTCAGCTTTTCTGTCAATCAGGGTGTCCACGCTTGAGAACTGCCACCTTTTGGTGAGCGATTTAAAAAACTGTGAAAATACCTGAGTGTCTAACTTTCTATGCGCGTCCTGAAACAGATATCAAATCTTCGACTTGAGCTCAAACCTTGCACTCTTTTGTTATCTGACTTTCCCCTCTCCGTTTTAAGACAATCTAGACTTGGCTGCATCTCGCTAACATTTCACCTCTGTCTCAGTGAATTACGTCCATCTGAATGTCTCAACAACAAAATGTACACAGCTGGAGGGTGCGTAAGTGAACTGTGGTTGATTACAAATTGTGGTGGATAGTCAGGCCGGAGGTGCGAGTATCCAAACACTCAGCGGAGTACCCCAACGCGTGGGGAGGCACGTCCACAAACCCTCAACGATTGGATGGTGGACAACGGGGCAATCGGATGAGTCATCGCTCGACCGGATCGGACCAGTGGGCGAGACACGACAGGCAAAATAGAGTGGACGACGAAGTCGGAGGCGCGATTATTCCAACACTCGCGGGGATATCTCGACACGGTCGTGGAATACGGTCAAAGCCCACTGTGGATAGATGGAGGAAAACACGAGCGACCGGACGAGCTATCACTCAACGAGATCGGACCAACAAACGAAGAAAGACAAACGGAAAACCCCCGATAGAAGTTACCGATCGCACATAAACCGGGCAGAAGTGCACATAACGTGTGAGCGGAAACCGGGGGGTGTTGTGGACTGGAATTGTGATTTAAAAACGCCAGCGCGTGTGTGGCATGGTAACTAGCGTGTTGGACAATAAGGATTGCGCTTTATTGGACGCCTTTTCGCTACAAAATGACGTTCGACTTGTTGTGATTGCACATCGCGAACGTAATCGATCAAAAGTTTTGTTTGCATGAAGTATGCAGCGATCGAATATTCACAACCCAATCATCGAATAAGTCGCCTGGAATCACTTCCGAATGCGTTTAGATGATGGTCGTGGCATGCAGTCTGTGTAGCTTGTTTCGCAGAGACGACGAAATCATAATATACCAGTGGTTCCCAAACACTTTGTGGTCACCCAAGTTCGAACCATGAAGCCTATCCCGTAAGTCGCGTTAAGCGAATTAGAAACGCATACGAAAGTAAACTTTACAGTGGTATTTACTCTCACAGCTGCACACAGATCCTGGATGGTCTCGGTTGAACTCGGATCACTCCCATGGACGGTGGATTGCTTTGCGGCTCCACCCCAGAGTTAATATCACCCATTACTCCATTCACAGAGAAAATTCAGTGCCAACAGAAATCGGACAGCCATGAGTTGAGGCCGTGCGCTAATCTGACCAGGTTTGTAAGCCTGATTTTTGAGTAAACCCTTTGATTTAGATCCGGATTTTGTACCTGTGTTCAAACTTGACGGACCATCTGTAGATGGCATACTAATAAGCGTGAAACGGACCGTTTGAAACCGTCTCTTACGGTTTGTCAACACCGCCTCTTCCAAGTTCATGTACGCACTCATGCGTACGGACGCAGGTACGATAACACGGGAACACACGCTGATCCAATCTTACTTCGGGCATCAGCTTGCAATACATAAATTAACACGATGTCTTCGACCAGGGCGACTAGACAACGAGACCGTGCGCACAAGTGTACACAACTTACTTGGGTCTCTCGCACACCAATGAACCGACACAGCTACTGCGCTCCGTGAACTTTATAGCATTTCCGTCCTGCAGATCAATACATCAACATCTGCAAGATTCCGCCCAGTACTATATTAACATATCCACGGATTCCATTTCCGTATTTTATCCGAACCATCGCTGTAGATGTACTTACTTTATCTGATCATTATTTGCTTTACAATTTGTTTTCACATCTTTCTGATGTCATTTAGAGGTTTAGTGATCTTACCGGTTACTTACGAAATATTGTAATCAGCAACCCAGCATCCCAAACCCCATTTGAACTTAGTACTGATTTAGTTCCAGTCGTTCAAAACACACACTTCCCTATCAACGTTATATGTTTGGCCTGATGGTGAATAATGGAAAACCAGCTTGTGTTTTTGAAATCGTCAAAGCCAGATATTTAAATTGAAAAGCTGTGATTTATTATTTTAATTGTTTTAATACAAGTTTTGTTAACAGCACCTGTCAAACTGTACACATCAGCAATAATTCTCAGGACAATAGAAGTGGCTCAATTAATCACAAGTGCACGGTTTGGACAAGAAACCCTTCAAGTCTCCATCCTCGAGGAGTATACAAACACAAATCGCTAACACGTATTCAGTCGTGGTTCGATACAGTGGACAGCGAGTATATAGTGAAATAAAGATGCTTACGGTTGTGTTAGCGCTCCTCGGTTTAGGTTAACCATCGACATTCCACGTGTAAGTAATATCAATAATTGGACAATAAGAAAGTTGTATTACTAATGAGTAGTTTGGCAAGTTTATGATTTTAGATGAGACCCGATTATGAAAAGTCAAGGCTTCGGCTGGGTTCGAACCAGCGGGTCTCATCTAAAATTAGAAATATGCCAAAGTACTTATTAGTAACACAGTTTATATGCTCAACAGTGGTGTTGCTGGGTTCCAGCGTGTGTTGTTCGGGAAATCCTACCGGGGCAATCGATCCCTGGATCATTTGGTGGATTCCATATGAAACAGTGGAACGGGTGGGTAACCGAGTACAAATGTGAAATTTCCGAGCTCCTGGCATTGTACCGTAGCTCAGCTGATTGAGCGCTTGTCGCGTTGTGGCATGGTGTTTCTGTCGCTGGTTCAAATCCAGCCGAAGTCCTGAGTCTTCACAATTGGGTCTCATCCAAAATAAGAAACCTGACAATAACCAACGAAACATGAAAACGCGAAAGATCCCACTGAATCAGACAGCCGTTTTCCAATAAAGAAGTAGATTACTGTGCGTTGTTTGCATCAGTGGTCCAGTGAGTTAGATCTGTGGCCGATTGAGGAGTGGGTCAGCCGGATGCAGTATTCACAAGTAGTCGAACAGTATTGGATGGAAGTGGAAATCAAATTACCTACGTAATTTACAGTACAGCTTTATTACCTTGGATCGTGGGGTAAACTTTCATCGAACCTTTATTTTACGATATGAAACCTTCTTAAACCAGTGCAGAAAGACAGCATGGACAGTCACTGAATCACAAAACTGTGTGAGGGAAGTAACAGGTCATGTAATCGAATCATATAGTAGGACTTGTCAAATGCTGAGTCTATTAACCATATTTTTGCGGACGTGGGCGTCTTCATAAACACGAAAATACAGTCACACCTTTTAGGCAAGACGTGTGGCTAACCTACTGTTGTACTTTTCGGTATATTTAATGGATGATTTATTTTGGGCAGCCGTTTACGGGGCATTGTTGTGTTAATTGCGCACACGTAAGCAACGTGTGCGAGTCAGCGCGATGGGCCCGTTCACATGATCCGTCATTCGCCGCCTGCCAGTGCCACCACAACCATGCTCCTGTCTAAGCCTGGTTGGATTGGGTCATGTGACCTTCTAGATCGGACAGATGGGCATTTGCTTGCCTGCGCTTACGTGCAGTCGTGCCTGCTTGCTTACACTTCTTGCCGTACACTTATCATCCTCGCTGCTCAACTGTCCTTGCATTCTACATTCACGATGCAGCAGTTGTGTAGTCTACGCTTTACAATTTGGAATTACGGTATACAACAGGCATCGATTTTCATCATTTAGGATGTCACTAGAACGGGTGTTTAGGACTATGCCGACAAAAGACAACAGGATTTTTTTCAACTACATTGCTATAAAACTGTACAGAATATGTTACATATTGCTGAGTCCAAGGTGTGTTCCCGTGTAGTCTCCGTTACATCGCCCCAACCGAGCTTTAGAAGATGAAGGTTTCAGCAAATGCAATGACTTCAGACGACTTAGGCCCCAAAACAAAATGGAAATTCCCATGGACATGATTGAACGGCTCCAATACTTTGCTGGGGACTTAGGTTGCGCACAATATTGTCTGCGTATCGTCTTTAGGTGTCAGCTGCTCTAATCTGTGCAGCAAACAAAACACTCAAATAATACGTAAAGATGTGCACAGCCATTTTGCTTGATGGTGATCCCACTGTTAGTCACTCCTTTTGCTAGCGTGATCTAATGGAAAACGGGAATTGAATACTGTGTGAAATGGTACGGTAGGAACATACATTCATCCGCCCATGCTACAACAAGATATTCATCCACAAATTTGGTTGCTTCTATGAGTAAACTCTCCAAACAGTCGGACGAAATTTCAAGCGAAAGGTATCACTTCCTTATTACGTTTAGCTTCAGTATGGATTCAGCAAATTCAGACGGATATCTAGAAGTGTGAACTGCTGTCTTCTTCTTACTGACTCCAGTATATAAGATAAACAATTCGTGGGTTGGCAGGATATGAAAAATTCACACCTTCAGAATTCAACGGAGGGGTACCTGACTTTTATTAACCTTGGGTAAACCAAATGACGATGCTACTAGTCTGAATGAATCAAACATTTCATTGTGTCTTACATCGTAATGTTCCAGTTAAAACATCTTGATACTCGTCCTTTAGTTCTTTCAATCACCAGCCCGTACAAGTTTCAAACTATTTTTCTAATAAGTGAGTTGTTTCTTCAGTTAAACTGTTTGCTTGATGGTGTCAATTCCTGCGTCTTTACTGGGACTAAAGCTTACGTTGTTTTCATCCCAACTTGGAGTTCTGAGTGGGTTAACTGCTTTCCTGCCAGTTTTGTGTGCGCAGAAGGCGCTGACGCAATCAATCTTATTGCCGTGGAATTGATTGAACTATTAGAACGTGAAAGGTCAGAACTATGTGGTTGGTTCGTTCAATTGTTGTTCCTATACGCAGTTTGTATAAAAAATTGCTAGTTTTACGTTGGCGACTGATGAGAGTAAATCGAAATGTTAACATCTCGCGATATATGTCTTCTCTCTGTTTTGACTAAATAAATGTTTAGCTATTTCTTTTCGAGCAAGGCGGTCATAATTCTTGTACATTTAGGATCCGATAACGGTGATATATCCTTCAACTGACAAATAACGTTAGTAAAATTATTTTCTCGGGATAATTCTCCGAATTAACGTTTGGGACAACAACATTTCTGTCCTAACAGGAACATTTCAACTTTAACCCTATTCAGTGAGTAAAATATCAAATTATGCACACATCGTTTGATAGCTGCGGGGCATTCTGCTCTCGGCTTAACTGGGTTGAGTGGGTTCGTTTCTTCCTTATCTTTTAATTGGATCATTATCTGCTGAAAGTATCCTTCGGATTTGACCACCTCGGCGTGATTTATGCCTTTTACTATTCTGGCTATCTTGTTCTACTTCGCCTCCAAATCACTGTAGTTTTCTCTTACAGTGTCCAATGCGTCCGGTTAGTTTTGGCTGAAATAAGTCGGTAGTAAACAAGGTTGAAATGCCATAACTTGATCGGAACAGATTAAGGTCAGTTATTAAATTTGTGGGACGCAACTCTCGAATAGTTTCCCAAGCTATGTAGGATATGGTGGTATGTTTGAACTTGGCTGCAAACACTTTGATAACATCTAAGCACAATCCATATCTCTTTTCTTCAGGATTAGGATGTGTGCTTCGTTCTATGGTTGAACGATAGTTAGCGGTGTCAACCATTGCTGGTTTGCTGATGATGACGATGATATGACTCGTGGGTTTGCACTAATTAACATTACTGATGAGTAGTCGGGGATATGGTTAATTTCATGTTGAACATCACCCACAATTGGTCGCAGCTGTCGCACTCCCACAGACTTTCCAGTCGGCCCCTTTCGAAAAGAAGCACTAAACTCGAGTTTCGCTCTCATTTGAGCTCGTCAGTAGTGCATATCATCGCCACTGCAGGGACTAGAACCGCGGACACGCTGTTCACGAGGCAACCAATTGTGGGTGATGTTCAACATGAAATAAACCCAAACCCCGCCTACTCATCAGTAATCTAAAATATCGCCTAGCAGGTTTAATGAGATCGAAGATCTCGACCTGTCTAGGAAGTCCTAATCGCGGGGTTATCGATTGGAGTTAACAGACAGTAACTGTGTCTCCATTTCGAGGCGATCGGGCAACCTGAACATTAGTCACAAGCGAAAGTGGTTGAGCGTTCACGTATGAAAATTCGGTCATGCCTAACGTGAGGTCAATGGCGCAGTGGTAAACACGGTTGCCTCATGAACAGCGTGGCCGTAATTCAAGTCCCGGCAGTGGCGATGATATGCACTACCGAGGAGCTCTAATGAGAGCGAAACTCGAGTCTAGTGCTTCTTTTCGAAAGGAGCCGACTGGAAAGTCTATGGGGATGCGACAGCTGCGATCAATTGTGGGTGGTGTTCAACTTGAAACTAATTAACATACCGCAAGTTCGACCTGTGGAGCTCATAGTTCCTGTTCAACTGGTTGAGCTGTTTGCTATGATTTCTTTGGTTTGTTTGGCTTGCTGATGAACTGCTAGATGGTGTTGTACTTTTGCAAAGGGTGTATCCCCTTCTTCAAACACGTGTTTTCGGTTAACCAAACGTTTAAGGTGTAATATCGGTTTGGATTTCCTCTTTACTCGCCGCCTACTCCATCTTTTTGTGAGTAGTATGTTTTGTAACATAATTATTCCCACGTGGAGGTCGCTTTGGTCGCCATCTTGGTACAACCGCGAACGACGCTCAGCGGGGACGAATAAGAACGTAAATCTCTGGGTGATCTAAATAAATTACCCATTAAGACACCAGTCAGACAGACAGACTTACCAAGACGATAAATACAACTGTTTTCTGGCAATCCTAAGTCATACTGGTCCTTCACTAAATCACTTGAATCAAGTGTCGAGAATAGGACAAGTGATAACCAAACCAGACTGAACTACATAACACAATATTGTGATGGACCTGCGAAAGCCTCGATTCAACGTTGTACCATTCTCGAAGAGAATCGGGGCTATCTGGTTGCCAAGGCAATTTTTCATAAACTGTTTGGACATAAACACATGGTGGCAAAAGCACGCACTGATGAACTTCTGGACAGTCCGCGTCTAAATGTCAACGCCTCTGCATCATTAGTCTAATTAGCTCAGCAGATGACATGGTGCGAAGTAACGCTGCGACAACTGAATCACGATTCCGACCTTAAGTTAAGCAGAACGACTGAACCGACCGTTCGGAGGTTAGTCCCTGAATTGTAATTTAGATGGGCGAACGAGGTCGCAATCATAAATTGTACTAATCGTGAACCGAAGTTCACCGATCTAACAAGATTCGTGGTGGAAAATGACGACGCCGCTTCCGTGTGGCACGGTGAGCTGGCAATAAGCCTAAAATCTGAGCTACATTACGGTCCTAGACAATGATGGCAAAACCGAACCCAGTTGACATCAGGAGAAACACCCAGTACAGATTCTATATACGATGAAAGTTTTTGATGTCTGGCTCCAGATTTCATCTTGTGTATAACCATACGTGTATAGTTTTTGACCTTTTTCTGTGATTATACTCTGTCTTCCTACCATTTTGACTCAATTGTTTTGATGAACATATGTTTATTCATTTTTGGCCATTTTTTGATAGCACTCCATATCCCCGTAATTTTGGTGGTTCGTTGTTAGTTAACTTCGACCAGTTGATTCAAAATTTAAGCAAACGTGAATGATCATTTTGTGCCTTATTCCACTACCGTATAAGATCCTTTTTTAATAGCCGTCTTGACGATTTCGGAAATCTTTGGGACGGTCCTACTATCACATCATCACAGCTGGTTTTATGGGGTTCACGCACTATGCGTAACTTTGATAAAGCGGAATCTGATCAAATTGTGACTACAATTCTTTTGCTTACCGCGTGTCTGAATTTATATTCATGCATCTGTGTCTCATCAAAATTTCCAATATCTGTCCCAGTCGCCATCCTTCTGGCGGTCGGTTTCAAGGCTCGGTCTTCCCGCCATCTAAGATATATCACAGTGTTGTTTAATCAAACGGATGATGCCGACAAAACAGAGGGCAGCGCTGATGCTGAATACATAAACTATTTTCTCAGTCCTTGATAGAACAGAAGATCAAAGGTGTCCTAGGTCAGTTACCGTTTTGTAGGCGAGTGTGACGTCTCCTCCTATCCGACGAAACTGTAAGTCAAGCAGATTTAACCCTTCAAGCCTGTGAAGATAACTCAGTTAACTGATACCTCACACCCGTTTCGTAGTATGGCGTTGAATTCTTCCAACAATAAGATATCTTTACGGAACACGCCTGAATTATTACCTCTAGCAATCAGTGTACTAACTTATAATGAATAGGAATAACGTTTTCGGGATTAAGACCACCCAAGCTGAGGTTGACAAATCTGGAAACGTTGGTTGCCTTGCGTGCCATTACATTTCAGTTACTGGCAATCCTGGGTGATAATCGGCCCTAAATCTTTTTATGGGTCATATACACCCAGCCCCATATCCTGACACTCTGCGATGAAGCTTCCGAGCTTTGCACTTCGTCTCGTTGAACGACAATTTGTTTAATCTACGTCAGTTGGGAAACATGTTGGGATCTGATTATAGGCTAGATTCGTCTGTGGGGTCTCGAGTGATTCCCCAAAGCTACTGGAATCTGCTTACAACAGAACGCTTGAGGACAGGAGTGACTGTGATTCGCTGACGTGGTTGGATGAACAACGACGGTCCTAAAATGAGTTTTTGAGGAACCCTGTAAGAAACGCTATGAAAATTTGAATGGCCACTAACACAGACAGAGAAGATGTGTTCTTTAAAATACGCTCTCTAGCAGCGTACCAGATTCCCTCCGATTTTGTATCGCATTATGCTGTGTTCTACCCTGTCGAAAGCTTTCGGAAAGCCCAGCAGGGTATCTGGAAGTAATCGTTCCCGTTTACTGCCCATGAATAGTTACCAGGTTGACAACGCAAAATTGACCCAGCCAATAATCGTGCTGTTATGGGGGTCCTCACTCCGTATGAGAGGAATTATTGTCAGCTTGTGTCGTCAAAAGCGCTTTTCTCCACTTCTGAACAGACATTGACAAAGAAACTAGGTATGTAACTGGATGCCATTTTATCCACACCGTCCGTGCCAGGCGACATTAATTTACATTGGTTATAGTCATCTGGTGGTTCCCCTGCATTAAATGACTTTTGTAACAAGTCACCGATATTAGTACTATGTTACGTATTCATTCACATTTCTAATGCACACTTTTTCTAACTCATTTGCAATGGCTTCAGTTACCTAATGTTTGTTCATTGTCTTGACGGAATGTGGTAATCCAAGCTCAAAGGACAGCTGTTTGTAGATCACAACACGCTATAAGTTCGAGTCAACCAATCACAACGGCAGGACTACAACCAAGCATGAGCGTCCCGATTGCTCTGATGATGTTTCTCCTCCAACAGCACAGCCAACTAGGATAGTCCTCCGCGGTTCACATAGCTGAAAAACACAATGTGACTGATACAACACTCTTGCACATCCTCTAACAAACTGCTTTATGTATTTTTATCCATAAAGTACAGGTGGCCCAGAATAAACCTGAAATTGTGTCCACAGCCCCCGGTCTTCGATTCCCATTACGACCAGGCTACCATTGGGCCCCAGCTAGTTTAGTATTTGCTATTAGTCTCGCGAGTTCGATTACTACGCAGAATCTGTAAGTAGGCCAGGAATATCAGATTAAGCAGAAGCACTTTTATACAACTGTTTTTGAAGTCAGTTCGTTATCTGTGACACAGCAAAGGAAAGCAACTCGAGTTTGTCACTGCGAACAGCCTAATTACACGTATTTCTCGTGATCTCAGCTTCGCTGTAAACTCGTGCAGTCTGGATAAATATAAATTACATCCAGGCATAACGGTCATCGACATTAAAATTTTTGGTATATACACGGATACTGTTAAATCGCCAGAAGATTCGAATTATGCTTTCAGG
>JTDE01021448.1:28275-43986 GCA_014338405.1 Paragonimus skrjabini miyazakii | reverse complement strand
CTGCTCCGTCCAGTTCACTTAACCTATGATCAACGCCTAAGTATGTCGCATGTATTCATGCTAGTAGCTGCTCCGTCCAGTTCACGTAAGCTATGATCAACGTATACGTATGTCACACTTATTCATGCTACCAATTGCTCCGTCCAGTTCATTCAAGCTATGGTCAACGCCTGACCAAGTAATATGCGTTCACAGTAGCAACTACTTCGTCCAGTTGACTTAACCTATGACCAACGCCTAAGCATTTCACATGTATTCACGCTAGTAACTGCTCCGTCCAGTTCACTTAACCTATGATCAACGCCTAGGTATGTCGCATGTATTCATGCTAGTAGCTGCTCCGTCCAGTTCACTTAAGCTATGGTCAACGCCCAGGTATGTCGCATGTATTCATGCTAGTAGCTACTCCGTCCAGTTCACTCAAGAAGTTGCTAAGGAGCAGTCAACCGCAAAGTTGTCGGATCGAAACGCGGTATTTGAAATTGGCTCCAAGGTTAAATACAGAGACAGGCGGAGTCCAGGCGCGTCAGGACCAGGAGCTAGGAAGTTCCTGGCGATGTGGAGAGGACCTTGTGGTAGTGGATCGCCGTGGTCCAGTGTATCTGATCAAGAATGAGAGGAATCAACATTGAGTGCACGGAAGCCAGCTTCGCATCACCAAACCTCACGCTCGAACCTACGCACTCACGTCACCTCGTTTAGTGATGACGTTCGTAGCCAAAATGACAAACTGAGCGAACGCCCCAACACCTGAATCTTCAACCCGAGCTATGAACAACACTACTGTTGCGGAGTATCAGGAACCGAATTTTGCTCGGGCTCAAATCCTACTTAGCGACTTTGGCTGCGTGGAAAGTTATACTCGACAGCTCCTCCAAACTGTAATAGAGAACGGTTTGTTGTAAACACTGCAAGTCCCACAAACCACTTCAACAGACAGAAACTCGACAGCGAGTATTCCACTCTCCGGTTTTGGGAGATAGCATGAACACAATATGGCTGCCGATGTAGGGTACAGTCATGCTGAGGACTGGTTCAGAGTAACTTCCACATCATCTTAAAAAATCCATACAGATCGATTATAGCTTAGCAGCTGTTGACAGTGCAAAGCTTTATGGTGGAGATGTGGGTGTAGGATTCTTTAACATGGTAGTAAAAAAAATCCCTATTGAAAAGCATAGGACGCGGTGTATGTGCCCCAGTGGACCATGTAGACCAATCAGAAGCGCTGAAATCTCCTAGGGGTAGGTGATGACAAAACTCTATAGAAAAACCCGAAAAGAGGGAGTCACAGACATACCGCAAACCCTGCCCTCCAGTGAACCATGTAGACCAATTGGAAGCGATGGAGGCTGAGAAAATCTCACATAGACGCAGGTGTGTGTGTATCAAGCGTTGGAATTAAGAATCTACGAAAAATTTGCAATAATCAAGGAAAATCCTAATGAAAGCGAAAATCAATCAGTTGCAAACGATGCAAACATTACTAATCGACTATTGCAGTGAATAGGAACTAATTGTAACTTAGACTGAACAAGTGAACTTGGTTGAATTGCGTCTATGCGGTTTATGGTTGCAAACATTACTAATCGACTATTACAGTGAATAGAAACGAACTTGGTTGAATTGTCTAGTGGTCGACTATTGAATGGAATAAAGTCATATATTAGTTCTGCTGTGGCACTTTTCCTAGAATTTATCCCACACATATAACGTCCGATATTTACAGTTCGCTTGAAACATTCCCGAACATTTAGCATTATTGGAGCTAGCTGGAATTGCAATCAAACCCAGCTTGGGTGTCTTTGTTCCAAATCCGGTCCGATAATTGAGTGCGATCAGGACGCAAAGATTACCTAGCCATCATCCCACGTGGGCTTATCGCGTTGTTTATGCAGGTGTTGTCATGAGCCGGATAGACCCAGTGTCCACACGTTTTCAGTCAGTGCACTGCTCAACCCGACATAACCTGCACGGTTATCTGCGGGTATGACCGGCGTAAACGCATCTCTTATGATCTCTGAACGCAGGTTCGGTTGATCGAATGCTATATGAAGAGCCGGACTGAACTTCGAAACGTTTCAGCTTGGCTCCAACGGCATCTAAGTTTTGGAACTGTCGTGGAGAGACGACACTACCAAAATGGTCCCGAAATGATATAGATAAATCAACAGTGTTTATGCTCATATTTTCGATTCGAGTGAAAGCATTCTTCTGACGTATACTGCCCACTTATTGCGAGTGCGAACGAATGACGATCAGCGCATTTTGGACGCAGATGATTGGCCCACAGGGTGCGCAGGATGGACGGCATGGGGTAGAGAGGAAACAGTGTCACAGGAGGGGGGGTATACCGGATAGGGGAAACTAACCACGTTATTGTAGCCTAAGTGGGAGTTGTGCGCTAGTTTAAATCCGTTAAGGTTAGCTATGAACAACGTTGCATCAGCTTACTGTCGTAAGTAACCCAAATCTTCCTTGCTCTGTATGAAATTCGACCCCAGGTTGAATTGATGGGTGCCTAATCATTAGGCTTTCCGGAATTTTGTAGTGGCTGATATCGTAGAAGAACCTTGCAGTGTTTTACTCTCAGATTGGTGAATACCCAAATAGCAGTAATGCAGAACTCCCAAATCAACAGAGCACCCTGTATATTAACACGACCGAGGAAGCCAAAATGTACAACCAGCTAGCCTCCGGCATGTAGCACGCAGAACGAGAAAGAAAATCTCCATAGGGATGAAAATGGCATATACGCTTGTACTTAACAAATATACCCAATCGAGAGGTGTCAAACTGCACAACAAAATCGCGACAGAAACAAGGCCCTCATAGTGTTTGTTACAATTCTGCCTTATTTGATGTGGTAGACAGATGACTCTGCGGGGGAAATCGCAAGTTCTGTCCCTGTGATTTTGCGTGGAAAAAGGGAGCGATGATGATGAACATAGTTGTATTCGAGTATATATATATATATATATATAGGGGCGACGGTGTGACCGTCTTATTAGGGAAAAATACTGGCATGGGCGAGAGACTGACAAATCTATGCGTCTCACAATTGTGTATCTAGTACCGTATTTTTTTAACACGAACTCTGCGCTGCATGAAAATCGCTTTGTACAACCCGACTGCCTACACGAAACAACTGTGGTCATCTGTTAAACCGTTGTGTGTCTAGAACAAACCGCCTGGTCCCATCATATCCGTTTCATTGTTCTATTTGGTCAGAGGTAATCAACTTGTAAATGTAAGACAAACAACCAGCAAGCGTGCAGATGTGTAGGGAACGGTAGGTCGATGACGAATAATATACTGGGAGTAAGTCAGTTGAATGATCCTTCGTGAAAATTAGGACTAAATCGCAAGGCCCATGGATATTTGCTACTGAGACCAAGTGGGATTTTCGTCACGTCCTCGTTGATTATTAACCAACAATGTTCTTTCTTAATCAATAAAATGACAAACGCTAAGGAATTCAAAAGGAAAAGAATAAGAATCAAGACCGTGAACAACATATTGTAGCGAAAAGGGCGTCCAATAAAGCACAATCTTTATTGTCCAACGCGCTAGTTACCATGCCACACGCGCATTCACGATTTTGAATAACACTTCCAGTTCACAACACCCCCTGGTTTCCGCGCACACGTCGTGCGCACTTCTGCCCGGTCTACGTGTGTGATCGGCGTCTTCTATCCTGGGGTCTTCTGCCTGCCCTTCTTCGTCCGTTGGTCCGATTTCGTTGAGCGAAGGCTCGTCCGGTCGTTCGTATTGTCTTCCGTCTATCCACTGTCGGCTTTGGCCATACTCCACGACCATGTTGAGATATTCCTCCGAGTGTTGGAATAATCGCGCCTACGATTTGGTCGTCCATCCTATGCTGCCTGCCAAGTCTTGCTCGTTGGTCCGATCCGGTCGCCCACGCTTCGATCCGCTCGCTGTGGGTTTTCGAACGCACCTCCCCTTGCGTTGAGTTATTCCGCCCAGGGTTGGAATACTTGCACTCCCTGTCTGATTGTTCACCACAATATGAACGAACATTCGAAAGGAAGGAGGGGCGCGTCCGCTAAGACACTAAGACAGCTATTTCCCCTAATTGATAATTGTGTAAATCATGGACTTAGTGAAACCTATTCCCGATGGTTTGCTCACTTACCCCCTGCCAGTCGGATCAACTTGATTGACGATCTAAACGGAATGTTATAGACAATGGGGACCGAAGGGTCAGTTATGAAGCTTTAGATGGCCATTAATTAATCTCGTTGTGGCGTTGGTGGATTCCAGTGTGAACTGTTCGAGAAATCCTACCGGGGCAGTCGATCCCCTGGAGCACTTGGTGGACTCCATATGACACAGCTGGTTGGGTGGGCAACTAGGTCCAAATGTGAAATTTCCGAGCTCCTGACGTGGCTTCGTAGCTCAGCCGGTAGGGCGCTTGCCGCGTTGAGGCATGGTGTTTTTGTCACTGGTTCCAATCCGGCCGAAGCCGACTTTTCACAGTTGGGTCTCATCTAAAATCATAAACCTGCCACACTACTCATTAGTAATACAAATAAGATATGACGACAATCGGGCCAGATGTATTCACTGCATCAGCAAAGCAAACTCAAACGAGTGAAGACAGAACTCAGCTGTTCACATTTCTACGGGTCATGACCGTTTCACCAGAGCACAAATATTATCGGTATTTTACAGTGCGTTCGATTCGGATGGAGATGCTTACTAAACATGAAAAATGTGTGAAGCCGGCCCGAACACTTTACACACGCTTTGCAAGCGGAGCGGGGGGTTATGAGCAACACCTCGGGTGGGGTCGCCAGTGCAGCCCTCTTTTCTTTTCAGCTTTGTTAGGGAATTTGACAGTGTGCCTAGAGAAACCAACGACTTTGGCGGCCTCCTCGTAGTAAACTGACGGACAGCACTATCCTACTTAACTTCCCTACGGACGCTTGCAGACCATATTGACAATGGCAAAATATCAGTATGGTACTTAAAGATGTGCAATGCGCTTGCAGTCACCACCACAGCTTTAAACACAGTTGATGCGCTTGTCATAGTGGCACCAAATAGCCAGCTTCGAATGTAGCTGGGGAAAATTCAGCAACGATAGAAAAAAACGCGCAATCTATGACGCCAGAAAGACGTTAAGTTGTCCATAAGAGGGTCCATGCAATTCATTCTGTTTCCAAAACGTTGCAAAGATGTAAACAGACTTGTGTTTAACCACCGTTATCATCACCAATAACCTCAAACCACGTAAGATTATGGTGTCAGCGGCACGCACCTAGAAAACCTTAGGACATACACAATTCAACAGGAATATATGGGCTGCGATGATTACATGGCAATCTCTGCTAACCGCGTCTTCATTATGCCGATTTTGTTCGTATGCGCGTTAACCCAACAATTTCCGGGTAGACGTAACACGAACCAGAGGCGAAATCAAAATTCGAGCAAATGGGAGACTCAACATATAGTAAACATAAGTTATCGCTGGTCCTGTGAAACGTAATACGATGCCTACAAGCAGTAACTGGGGCGACTAAAGATCCAACCATCTAGCAAGCCGGAAGTATGCATGGCGTCATTGGTTCGCATAAATCAACAAACACGTAGACAAACAAATGTGAGCACATGCATCACGTATTGAGTAAAATCAGTTAGACGTCATTTACCAGGACATCGCCTTCGTGATTATGCAAAATACTACTTAAAAACCTCGTCCAACGCGGCCGCGTGCTGCACCCAGTACCGTCACTTCTATGCCTTTTAATTTTACTCACTGTTTGTTTTCTTCCTTCACTTGAGAACATTGTTCATTATATTATTTCACGTTACTATCGCGACAAATGGTGGCTAAGCACAGTATAGTCATAGATGAGTACATGGGATGAGTCCCCAGGTGTCAGAATATTGCATAATAAGATATTCCCCGACGAACAGTAACGGCCCGCAAACAATTCGAAAATGGCAGTGCTACTCTCATTATTGTCAAACAGGATAAACGGAATTAAGTTTACATATGCGAGTTACGCACGCACAGTCAACATGTACGCCTCGACAAATCTCACCCTTGTGATGCGTCCCATCACGTTAGGCAATGTGATGAAAACGACATTCATCTGATGGTTGTTCTCACTACACCTTAGGACAGCCACTGCAAACAGAAAACATGAAATCCATCGTTTCCTTAAAGTCTCCAATCCTCTCGACATCCCAACAAACCCGCACGGAGAATCGTGAGAAAGCTGTAATACAATGAATGCTGATAAACCGCCTGTTAGAAAGCTAGAACGTCCACTGACTGATCGCAACCTATGCTGATTACCTGAGATAACTGAAAAAACGACGCCAATCAGTTCGTCGGAACATGCATAATGTTAATGAAAACAATGATAACGTCAATCAGCTATTGTTCCCGGGATAATCAGAACACATCACACGCCAATGCACATAGACCTCAGAACCAACACAAAACTATGAAAAAATGAAGTAAAATGAGTAGAACAATACGTACTGATACTGTACACAGCATCCGGTTACTGCACAAAGAGAATATGCAATGATAGCTAAATGTCACAATCGGTATAATGGTATTTCCGCCAATTATTTCGGTTTGCAGTCTTCACCGTCTCCAATATCCGTTGAAACACGGTCAGGAAGAGCCAACGAGTCGAAGAAAATATTTTATTCGTAACTCTCAATAACTCACGCTTTGTCCACCATCCTGGGACCCCAGAAACACAGTAGAAACAAGGCACTGTTGAGATGTATGCGAAACATGAGTTACCCTGATCGATTAAACGAGATCATTGTATAAAGGGGAACTCTGTTCCCAGCACGCAACACATCCTCATCAATTGGCGCCACCACCATAAAGATAGCTGTCAAGATCAAACACTCCACAAGCAAAGTTCAAGATGCACAAACGCACTCTGTCCCCTAACGAATCGCGTGCCACGCCGGCGCTGAAGGTGCACCATTCAGGTAAACGCCAACCAAACCCAGGCGATATGTAGGCAGCTCTCTTCTGGAACAGCATCACCAGCTGTACGACAATTCTTAGGACGAATAAACACTTGAAACTCAAAGCAGATTAGCAACCTACGACGGAACGCAGCACAATTATACGACAGTTGACGAGTATTCCCATGAGCAAGCGAATAAACAGTTGATGGACTAGAACGTTACGTACATGAAATATGCAGTGTCTCGGTTAGTAAACAATAACCACATCTAATGCGCACAAAATGTTCACAGTAGATGGACCGTGGATGGGTGCGCCAATAAGCGCTTAAGTTCAATAAAATGAAGACCGCTGATTTAAGCAATTTAATAAGAAGACAGTCATTCATGTGAAGTACGGCTTCGGAGTGATGCACTGCTCGAGGTATAAACGGTTGACAAGTACAACGGCGTTAAGATTCGTAGCAGTCACAATAAGTAGTTTTTTGGAAGAATGTAACGTCCAAGTAGGAGAGACATCAAAACAGGAGGCTCGACTAATAAGGAACGAGAAACATACATATTGCAAACTAAGATTCACCATCATCATTGCAGCTTTGAGCATGACCAGAAGGCTCGGACCGCCGCTCACCTCAACAGTGATGTGGAGTATCCTAGATGTTAATGAGGTTAGAATAAAATAACAAAAGACTAAGCAGAAAACCCCGAAATAGTGTGAATGCAGGTACACCAATGACTGCAGCATACTACCATCTCAGATGGCGTTTCTGACCCGCGATTTGGGTGATAACAAGGACACTAACCAGGCAGACAATACCTACCCATTGTTCAATGGAAGAGTCACAATTTTTATATTTCATGACCACGTTATTGTTTGACCACCACGCGGTTTTATCCGACTGTTGATAGTCTCAGTATGTCCGGCATGGTAAACGATCAGCTGACATGAGGAGCACATGACTCGACTAACGAAAGCTGTGCAGTGACTAGTTGACCAATTGATCGCACATCCCAAACGTTCCGGAACATGCGCACCGAACGACCGTGTTGCTCACGTGACCACTCCACTTGATGTTGGCTAATTGGTGGAGACAGTCATGGTCAAACACGGCAATTTTGCCTACGTCTTCGTTACGAACAGGTCAAGTCTCTGAACCACAGAGTAGAACAGAACGTACACAAACATTGTATGCCCTTCCATTCAGCGACAACCCAACGTCTTTTCGACGCCACAGATTGGCATGGACAACTCGCGTCTTTGTTAGCCCAGGGAACACTGACAGTAACCATAGCACAAAGTAATGCAGCAAAACGAGAGCAAACTATGAACTACGCAAAAAAACAAATGGAACGATACCCAACTGTGGCGAAAGTCAACACGTTGAACGTACACTAGGGCTGTCCAATTTGAATAAATTTGGATGAACATCACTATAAAAAAAAGTTATCATGCCTGGATGATTGTCCACTGTCCGCTGTGTAAAAGTCAGAACAAAAAAAATTAGTTGCAGTTTCATTAACTATTTAAAAGAAAAAAAATACATATATGTACAAAAGATTGCACAATTATTCGAGTTCATGAAATCGAGCAAACATAGCACGCTTGACATTGTCTTTATAATTATCAGACGGCGGTCCTCGTTTGGAAGTTTTGATTCCCAATCCAACTCCAGCTTCACGAAATTCGGCCTCTATGATCTGAGTACGACCCTGATTGGCACGCCCGAGGCCTTGACCCGTCTGCCAGCCCATTTTCTCCATCAGTCGACTACCGACATTGGGACCTGAAATAAAACGAAAAAACTAGCGTGTGAGTAACCGAACTCAAAAATAGCCTAATGTACAGTGTTAAAGCAGTATGGAAATAAACTTCCAACGTAACGTTAACTACAAAACTGGATAGCTATGTGGGTACACTTACGGTGTCACAAACTAACGCTGTCGTACAACGACAGACATGACCACATTGCTACTAGAAACCAGTTGATAGTGACGGTTATTTAACTCGCACGAGGAAAACAAGGTTATTCAGCCAGACGCAACAAGATGTTCATGGACAGTGTAGCTTGTTCACATCCAAAGCTTCGAAACTGACTAGTTCCAGCGTGTACTCGAGGAAACAAAAAGGCAGTAGTCTAAACTTATTACTACGCAGAAAGGACTGATAGCTTTTAAGATGACGGTTCAAAATGTTAAACTATCATCGAAACAGATAGACAGATGTACAGAATCATTCACGGAGATTGCTACCTTACCAGCAGATTGTGGAGGGACCAACGCAGGATTAGGGACGACGGGAGGCAGCGGGATAATAGGTGGTGTGGTGGGCGGTGGACTATTAACCCTTTTCCTTGGTGGAGAGGGAGCTCCGTAGCGTTCCCGACGTTCTTTGGCCCGATCACGATATTGTGAAGGGCCAGTTGACCGGATGTTGGTCTGACGAGCAGCAACAGATTTGGCGTGATCGTTAGCAGCCTCAGCACCAATCTGCAGCAAAGAAGCGATGGACATATTACTATTAGCTGTGTTTGATGTAGATGCAGTAGTAGAAGAGTCTGTGGAAGTTGGTACAGGTAGAGCATGCAGCCCGTTCTTCAAGCGAAGTTTGTTCAGATTCTCAATATGTAAGGAAGAAAACGATCGATGTTTTTGTAGAGTGGCGGCATCTTTGAATCCTCTCGAGCACAAGAGACAGGCGAGCTTTGCCCAATCTAACAACCTGAAGCAGACAAAAATGACATTAAACAATTCTTATCTGCAAATGAAATTGTCTGAAGTATATCATGTCAAAAGAAAGCAAGAATGACAATCGTACTCCATATAGCTCCACATTAAACTGAAGCTACAAAGTGCGCGTGTATTCATGACGAAGGGATACCAAGCCCTTTTGTTTTTAACTTCAGTTCACGAGCCAGCCTCTATGTTAATTTTCCAAAGTATTTGAAAGTTAAATTGTCAATGCTTATGCCATCCCCATTACGAACGCACTTACGTGCAGTGACCAACTAAGCGAAAGCTGATAATGTGCGGAAAACAGTAACCAACGAAGACAATCTGAATGGTAGGATACCGTACGAAAAGAATCGGCGTACGAGTCGACGGTCTCCAAAGATTTCGAGTGACATTTTTTTCCTGCTGAGTTGCATGTCTGATATACGATCAGAGGATCAGTTGCGCAATTGCGTTCGTTCACTGCGAACCCTCTGATTAAAAAGCTAGTCAGACTTTCCTTCATCCCGGAAAGGCCAAAGTAGGGGACCCATCAAGAACACTTTCAACGATAGTTCATCTACCTCTCCACGTCAACTGTCCTGTCTTGCACAGCCCAGCTGTGCTTAGTGCTTGCACACCAGTTTACGGAGGAGGACAGCTTACACACTATAAAGCACCTAGAGTAGAGGATCGTCCCTTGATCCTTTTCAGAAACACTAGGGACAACCCTGCTGGATGATTATCCACGTTGTGTTAGGTAGAAAAAAGGGGATTTCCTCTCATGGAATAGACAACAGATAGTCTGATCTTTGAGTAAGGTCCCCGCGACGTGTGCATTACCCACCAAACCGTTCTGATTTCAGTTGCGCCTATGCAGTTAGTGTCCTGTGCCATATTATCCGGAATACGAGTATTTGCGCGGAAAAGCTGTGCGGTTGTAAAACCTGGCACCTAAGCGCTGATGGTACCTGCGAGATGTGTTCACGCGAAGCATGTTTGCAGAGCACCGTCAGTTAAGCGAAGATTGCAAAGCTGTCTTAGTTTGCCGATTGAAGATGCCTATCCTAAACTATAACACTGGTTTGCACTGATACTTAACAGCCATACATCCATGAAGAAAAAAGTAAACTCAAGACAAACACACTCAACACCACTGTCCATATCTTGCAAGCAACCAGCCGAACGCAATGCTGGTCAAATATCGAAACCATTGTGTAACATACCGCACCTTATATTCGCCCAGAGTTGGCGTACAGATATGAAACCAAGTTTGACTTCCACTAGCTCTACCCGAGCTCCCTGAAAGGAAGCAAAAGATACCGCTGACTAACACTGAAGAACCTGACCATGAGTCAGTGACAGAAATCACGTCAGGTTTATTGTGGTGGTTACCTTTGACTACCATTATGCGTAAACCACAGGGAGAGGTTAAAAAACTACAGCGCACTGAAATAAACGGAAAAGAATGTCATAATGACAAAAAATAAAAACTACAAGTGTATCCTCATTGTCCTGTTACTTTTCAAAGCACTATATGATGAAAACCCTTTTATTAACTATTTTCTACTAATTGCTTCGGTTTGACACACTCACATAGCAATAATAATGATAATCCCAACCATGTAGTGCTGTTCAACGCACTTGATAGCACATAAGTTGGATACAATTATGCAGTCCAAACTTCAACAAAAGTAGTCGACGCGAATAAAGTGCGAACACGCAACCCACAGATAGGTAGTTTTAGGATGGGCAAAGCTTGGTTGCAAAATTGAAATTTGATACAGTGATCCCAAACGATGTTACTTTCCAAAATATGCCTAATAAACATCAGCAAATCAATTAAATCACACAGAGCGCTTTTAGAAGGTATTTGATTTTCCATTTCTTTTTCAAGATCATTCGCAATCCATCTGTAAAATCGCTTTTACGTTTCTCTTTATCTGGTGCCGTTGGTTGCGAACTACACGGACTAAGAATCCGTACGTTTCGACAGTGAGAAGTTTGTTACGCCTCTGCTGATACGATAGGGGGTCGGCATCATATATGCTGAGCAGTCAAGAGCTCTGAGGAAGGCAATCCCTTGAACTATATTGACGGTGGGGAAAAAGTAACAAAAACATCATAAAAACTGAAAACAGGTATGACAGCCAAGAATGGAGCCAGCGAAAACAAATCGTCGCAAAATCAAAAATTAGTTACTTTTAGTTATCGGAACGCAGCTTTTCTGCTGAACGTGTGGTAGACGAAGGAAGTAAAACAATAATGAACTCTGAATAAATTCGCATAAGCAAACAGCTTACTTTGCTTCCTCTTCTGCAACCTTGCCTTCCGCCTCTAAATCAGCATCACTGAGCCCTTTACGCTTGTGAGTAACCGAATCTCCTTGGCCAGAATCGTCACTGTCGTCAGGACCACCATACTGAGCAACTAAAGTGCTATTATTGTTTCCGGAAGTGTTCAATCGATTATCATTGGTTGCTGAGGCGGCGGCGATGGCCTCAAGCATAGCATAACCAGTATCCGCCGTCCGACTATTTTCCGCCTATGAGATAGAAACCAGTTAGATATGCAAGTTCCAATGTTCGATGAAGTGACACATCGGTAAAGAAGGTGAAACTCACATTCGACGAATCGCTGCGTTGAGCAACAGCAATGGGGTTTTTCTTTTGAGCATTCATACGTTTGGCCCACTTTTCCATTTCTTTAGCAATCTGTTGAGCAGATTTTCCTTTGGACACGTGCACCTTAGAATAAACGTGGAACGGTCATTTACGTGAAACTGAACAAAAGACAAACAATGTTTTCCCTCCATACATTCGTGTCTGGATATTACTCTGCCGGCTCGCGGACTGTTATGATCAACGACAATCGATATCGTAGTACTGACGGATAACGTCCTAGGCTGGAAGTGCACGTATACGTACGTATAGAAAATAGCTATCTTTATTGTGGCGGAATTTGTTAAACTGTTGTGCCACAACCGAGCAACCTATATGGATGATGCGGGAGAATGACGTAAAGTGTAAGGTGGACAGATAACCTGGTGAAGGGAAACGAAGTCGATTACCAAGGAGCTGGTCAATGTATCTCGGGCTCGTCTCCCAGATCGGGAACCTCGCGACTCACACAGTTGGTGGCTGGAGATGTTAAGTGAGATAGCGGCTAATCAGCCGCGGTTGCGGGAATGTTTAGCTAAGGTGTCTGCGAAGTCTGAAGTGCGTCTAACGCCTAATGAAAGGTGCAGGGAGGCTATTTTGCTGTTCATGTTGTACTTTCATTTACAGCTCGGTTGTTTGTTTGCAAAGTATAAGCACGTTGGCCAAGACTTGCTTCTTCCTTCACTGTTGTACAGCAGCTAAGCATCAGTGAAAAAGAGTGATGTATTACTGTCCATAACGACGACGAGTTACAGATAAACGGTGCGTGTATTAGCTGAGTTAAGAACAAAATGGACAACTAACCCGAATAAACCCGTTAACATCTATTCATTTTCCTAGCGGACAAACCTGACGCTCGCACCTCGTGCGGAGCTGCAAAATCGGTAACACGGAAAAACTTTAACACTATATTTTGAGGGGTAACTAAAATACGTTTTGAGACTAGCAATGGCACATCTATTCGGATAAACGGAATTAATAACAGCTGCAAGTCGAAATCACCAGCAGACACTTCAAACAGATTCATTGTGATAACCTAAAAGGAAGAGACGTAATCGTAAAGTGGTATCGAAACGCGCGACCTCAAATGAATCAGTTGCAATCGGGAAGCTGCCAAACCGTCAGAGCTAAGATCGGAACACTGAATATTGAAAATTGGTATTAGGAATCTTGGTCCAAACATGCACATATGCATGAAAATAACAGAATACCTAGTAAGCCGTGATAAACGAAAAGGAAGCATCGGCAAAGCGACCAACAAGCAACGATGTAATTAAAAAATTGTCCATACTCGCTCGCCGCTGTCAGAGTTTGTCTGACCGGCATCCGTATTCCCAGTTTGTTCTGTATTCGGTTCGGGTTCTGGGTTAGCGGTTGCCTCAGTACCCGGTTGAGGAACAGGAAAATATGAGCTCCTCGTCTGATCCCAATAGTAGTAGCGCTGGCTAGCACGATCATAGAAATATTTCGAATTCGGCTCGTAAAGCAAACCCGTGACTGGATCGTAGTAGAAACGCGTCGACTCATCATATATATACTTTGACGTATCCGGGAAGGCTGAAGACGGGAACGAACGCAGAACAATAAACACAGGAAGGGGTCATGTGAAAAAAATTATACTGTACACAACAGAGTTACGAATCGTTTTAACCCTGACGGTATCGTAAGGACGACCAACTTTAAAATGTAAGAGATCAATTCCGACCTAGAATAATCAATTGATTTTTTAATCACTAAACAAATCTGGATGAGAAAATAACCAACTGAAATAGAGACGTATCTGTCACTTTCAATCTGTCTATAGAGATAATGACTCCGGTCAAATGACGAGTTATTTGTCGCAAGATCAAAGATTGTTCAAACTTGCATACACACATCTGAAGTAAACGTCTGAAAAGTTGATTTTAGGTGCAACATCACGACACCAATCGCATGGGATGCATTTGTAAAACAAATCAACATACATGCATAAATACAGTTTATGGTACATTACGAACATAAATATGAGTGCATATCGGTGCCTACCAAAAATAAGCACGCTTAGCATGACACATTAACATTGGGACAAGAAACAGAGACCACCAGACTCCATGGTGAAGAGAACATAAATTAAGCAAGTCGACAATGGCTGTCAACAGGGTCATTGAAATCAACAACGACTGTGTTAAACAGTTTTAAGTACACGTAATGGTATACGACCATTTTGCAGCAAAGACTTGAACCAAGTGATTTAACACGCACCTATTCATTGGCTATTAAGTATAGGTCATTGCACATGTGCATAAAAGCACCAGAACTGAGGGTTTGAGACAACTGTATCGAAATTTCGTCCAGCGATTAACATGAATGTGTCCTGTTTGGTCACTTTTCCACGGCCTTACGTGAACAGGTGAGTTTCGCTTGGGTTATCAAAACACAAACCTTCTACAACGGAAATGAAACGCTGAGAACCAACTCACGAAAAACCGTCACAGCAGCCGATGCAGCGTAGAATGGAAAGCTGGGTAATGGCAAAGACTGGCCTATTGCCGCCAGACCAGCCACAGATTGCACAACCGGATGCGGTTGGTGATGGTCATGTGTGGAGCGCATAGACTTCGCCAGAGCCGAAATGACATGCTGTTCGGTTTGCTTTTGTTGTATAGCAGCATGAGCCACCGCAGCTCCACTAGTTGGACCTTGGTTCAGCAGAGCCGAAGCTGCCACTGCATTCATGGCTACCGTGTCCGGAGTGACGTTATTGTTCTGGGCAGCCATGGCAACATGTGCCAAATCGACAGCAAGATTACGACTGCTATTTAACTGAGCATTGTAAGATCCTTCGGTTTTCAGCGTTGCCATAATTGTGCTAAATAGTTTAAAAAAAATAGTACATTTAACAGATATATAAGGACATAACTCACTGTACGTTATACTATATATATATATATATATATATATATATATATCCGTTGTGTCTTGAGTGAAAAACTTCAGCTGCAGTAAATGATCACATTTCTGTTTGGATCTGGATATCCTAGTGGCGACAACGTTTGGTCGCCGTACATCAACGACAGAAAAAAGTCCCAGTTTCAAGGTAAAATGGAATAAATTGACATGAATATGCGAAAATGCGTCAACTCATACATTAAGCGCAAAGCAATCAAAACGGTATCTACTTGTGGCTTTCACAGCATTGCTCCACATTCCATGTGTAGTAAGCTAAGTAGTAAAGAAAACGATTATCAAACATAGCATATCTGCCACAAACAGACCAAGATTCCGAACCATAGTGCAAAATAGAACGCACACAAGCATTATATACCTTTCCTTTTAAAAACGGCCGGAAGTCTGTTTGACGTCACATACGACGCGAGTTGGCAAAGGAAACTTGCGC
>JTDE01021448.1:0-28175 GCA_014338405.1 Paragonimus skrjabini miyazakii | reverse complement strand
GGGGGTTGCGCTTAATCATCATGAGAGCGGCAAATTATTTTTTTTCGTACCACCACCTCGTGATGATACGCGAATAATAAGTTAGACGAGAGCCAAATACCCAGATCTTTATTCAGGTCGGTTTTCATGATATCTCTTGTGCCGGTTGCACTGTGAATCACGAAGGCATTGCCGGAATTTCCAGTGACGTGCACACTTACTGTCGTTTAGTGGGAGTGTAGTGGACAAGTGGGTGTACACTAGACCATCGTCCACTAACAATTTAAAACGCCTTTCCTGAAGAGCAATCGAAACGCAGTCTCAACAAGCATCTGACTAAAACACTGAAGTTTGGAAAGAAACCGTATACTTCCAGCAGTGTTTGGAAATGCGATAGGCAGTCAGATCTAGCCTAGTCTGGGATCAACGGCAGCAACCAAGAGAAGAAAAAAGAAGCTCGAGATAGGCTATTATCCACTCGGCGTCACTCAAAAGCACGCCAACCGAAAATTGCATGGAATCTTCGAGTGCGTTAAACGCCCGAAAAGGTCCGGGTTAAACGACCTCGAAGAATGTAATAGTAGATGAGTCGTTAGGAGAAGGACAAGCGTTCGATGCGTGCAATTAGTTACATGATTGAGGAAAGTGGCACTGAGTTCATAATGGGCCTCCTATAGCAAGCGTACACAGAATCATACGTACAGCGGGAAAACACGGTTGCAGCCGGAATCGTTAGAGAAGCCGCACGATCGCTGGTCACTACAGGAGGCTACAATCGTCCGACCAGCTCTTAATCAAGTCAAGGTCAATCTGTAGTGCACTGGGGTCAATGGCATTCCTGTTTTTTTAGGTCACTGGTATATAGGAGGGCGTTACTGGAAATATTTCCCGGAAGGTCGATGCAAATTAGAAATACCAGAGGACCTAGCACTGGCTCTTGGAGAACTCCCGCAGAAATGAAAGAGAGACGAAAGGTTTGATCTGCTTTCAACTCTAGGAGTTCTGTTATCGAGCAATCCAGCGAAGAACCTCTCCTTGAATACCATAGGCTTCCAGGTTGTGTTTCAGGGGGCCATGTGGCTCTCATCAGTGATGACTAGGTTGAGCAGAGAGGGAGCGTGATCAGAACGATGCCGCATCGGGGCGTTGACTTGCTGTGTCCACGCTCTTCTTCGTATCGGCGTCCATAAGGAAGTCGAGAATCCGCTTTCACAGTCCTGGTAAGAAACTGATGCACAGTTTGTCTTGGGTGCATCAAAGTCACTTATGATAAGCAGATGAGTGGAGTGTTGTAGTCTTAGGGAGTTGTATAGGCTTACGAGGATAGTGGTCGTCGGAGACGTCGGATAGGGAGAACGATAAATAACCCCCACTAGAAGTGAGTCCTGGCCAGGCAATGCTAGTCGAGGCCACAGGGCGTCATATTTGCCAGATGACTGAAGTCCACCGATAACCGTGGGTGTCGGGAGATATTGCTGAAGGAAAATCGCAAAATTCCTCATTCTCCCTCGGGACTAAAAAAACGTAGTGATTCGTTTAATGATAATTATATACGTATACATATCCATAGGTACATGTATATGGATACATGGACTTATGGGTAGATATGTTTATATATATATATATGCACAAGTATGTGGATCTTTTCAGAGAAGAGATATCCACCTTGATTAATAAGCCAACAATCTTACCACACGTTACTCTAGGACTTCAACTTAAAAGGGGGGCTACTTATAGAAGTTTTAGGTTATCTGAATTCGGTTTAATGCTTTTTAGGACGCCTTATAACCCAGTGGTTTGAATTATTTGGCAGCGATGCTACTTTTTAATTTGTTAAAATCAACCTGTATTTTTTGGCCATGTCTAAGAACTTCGAAGATTGAGGTCTGTTCGCCGAAGTTTTTTCCCACACGGCATGCGGTGCCGTTCATCACACCAGGTGGAATCCGGCGAAACTGGTACAAACGTCTGCAGACTTCAAAGACCGTAACGAGCTTTCCTTCCCGAATGCGGACTTGATGACAGGCACTCTCGAGACTTAGTGCTGTGTCGTAGGTAGGGATGCGTTAGATCATCTCATCGATTTTAGGGAAAGCATGGGTGTCGAAGAGAGTGTATTTGTCAATCATTTTTCTGTAGTCAACGACTATTCTTTTTTGTGTTCGTTTCTGTTGGTTACCAAGGCTTGAACTCTGTAAGTAGGAGAGGAATGCTCGACAATCTCTTCAACAAGCAAACGGCGTATATAGTCGCGCACAAGTTTTTCGTCATTTGAACCGGGTTGTCTGGATTTTGCCGCGGTTGGCTTGCAGTTTCGTACTAGATTCTGAAAAAGACAGTGTGTGTTCGATGTAAGCCGAGGTCAATTAACAAAGTAAAAACGGTGGTTTTGTTCCGCCGAATGATATTTCAACACTTGTCAAGTTTGAGAAAGCCGTGACCAAAAGGAATGAATGTCTGCAAGTAAATGTGCTAAAACTGAAAATTTGACTCACTTGCACACAACACCCTTGTATTTGGTTGGTGCTAGGACGTGACCTTGCGTGTCACCGAACGGGGCGGTAGGTGCTGTTGTTATCTTACTACTGGACTTGTGAACTTTCCAGTGGTTTTGTAGCACTACAGAATACGCTGAGTAACTTTCGGAACTATCGGTGCCTATCAAAGCTTAGAAGTGCGTTCTGTTAACTTGGATGTCAACCACAACATTCTAAAGGCACTCTGCAGCGACCACTGACGTGGTGGTCTGACTGAATGAGCGAATGATAGAGGAGCAAGGCTGTCGGCTCCGATATGTCGGGCAAACTTTTTGAAAGTGTTCCTTCTCTCCACATCTTTTGCATAACGCATCTCGAGCAGATCACTTTGAACGGGGGTGTTTTCCACACCCACAAAAGAAGCATTTGCCAGTCGGTAAACTAGCGGCCGCCACTTCATGCATTTCGTAAGGTCCGGCGAATTTTCCGAGGCCTCTGTTGTAGCTGCGTAGAGATCAGTCCTAGCAAATTGGTATAATAGGGACTGCTTTTCAAGCGATCTAGTCTAATCAAAGGTGGCCTGAAAGTTCAACGCTTTCTCTTCCACTAACCTCCATTGGATCTGGCTAAACAGACCACTGATAAAAGCATATGTGATTGCATGCCCTCGATTCGGCTTGACTGTAGTAGCTTTTAAGTTGTAATCTTTGTAAACAACTTCACCCTAAACAAACTTTCGGTGTCTGTTCACTTTCTTGTCCACAATTCGTTAACAGGTGACGAACGAACGTTCAGTTCCTACGCTTCTCATAGAGATCTACTGGCATGGAGATTGCTTCGTCGTAATTACCGTATCCGGAAGTATATTCGTAGATCGATGACAAGATTTAGTTGATGAAGATGGTCAATTTGTTAGCGTTAAACCTGTCAGTAGGTGATAATAAGTTGGTGAACCGGTGCTTCCATTTTTTGGGAGCGTCAGCTGCGTTGCAGTTAACCCCACACCCTTCAGGACGAGTATTTAGCCCCACCACATTATTGTTGGATGAATAAATTGCTGCAAACAATTAAACTCCGCCGTGCAAAGCAATTTCCTCTCAAAAACAGAAGAGTGATAGGCATGTGAGAGCCGAAATTGGAGGCGTAAATGGATTAATAATTTAAACATGAAACACATGCAACATATAACACCATCCAAGTCTACACATACTTGATCACACAAAGATTGGACAAGCAATTTTGGTTCGCACCCATTATCATTCATACTCATTTCTATTCCCCTCGTTGTTTATATGTTGCCGCTGTTCACTGCAAGCGAAATGACGCAAACATGGATGGTCAAGTACATGGGGTGGATTCAGGTCTGTTCTGAACACCAGGTTTCTCAACATTAAGGCAACAAAGCTCTGTACCCAGTTGCCAAGCTGTCGGATTTGCAGGTTATCACGTACGTAGTGGACACTGAGTGTGTAAGTGTATCTGTACGCACACAAACATAACCGGTAATCTGTGGATGTATAGGAGCAATCCACCTTAACTGGCATAGGCTTCGGTCGTCGATATCCAAAAAACTGGATAAGCCGAGCAACCCTTTTCTCGGTTATCAGAAGGATATTCGCTCAAGTATCAGTCCGATGGCTATCGTGACGGTTGACGGCATTGCTGAAACACCCAAAGTTATCTGCCGATCGCAGTCTCCAAGGCTACTCACATAGTTTTGGGGATAGATGACAAACCACTACTAGTCCATTCTAGTTTTGAGTGATTTAAGCATGACGCGAGCGGGACAGATCGCGCGAATGGGAGTAATGTGGGAATTTGCTGGCTACTTCGCACGACTGAAGACATACCAACTGCAATCAATCACATTCCAGTCCTATGTTCGATATAATAGTGGGTACTTGGAGTGTTTGAACGAATAATGTCGGCAGATAGCTTATAATGAACCAGCCAAACAAAGCACATTGAAAAACAAAGGCTGGATACACGTCGTCCATCTACTTTGCTTCATCAATATTTTCTGAGAGACATCTGACAGAGTCGAATAGTCATCGATCCAGCTCTGTTGGTCTGTTCTATAAGTTTTCCGAACAACGTTGCGTACCTCACACAGGTGCAGGTTATCAGTCCTAATTTACAATAAACTCTATCCCAGGAACTCGTAACTCCTTTACCTTCCTCTTTTATAAACCATAAACCCAGGTCCATATCATGGTCAACCTAACATGTTACGCTTCCACTCCTTCAGCCTAAATAAAGAGCTTTGTTGTTGTTTGCCCGATGCGAGTTATCCGCATGATCAATGATGAGTACCAAATGTTTATCAAATCATCTTTCATTTGACCTTACACATGACATCCATATATCTTACTGTTCGTCAGATGTGGATCAAATTGGTATTCGCGCACTTAAAAAAAAAGAAACTCGGTTTGAAGCAACTTCGCACTGACAACGGTATGACGTTTTTGTGCAATTGTGCGCATGGTTTAGGCATTCCTGGACTGTCTAAGCATCAACTTACAAAGGTGGGGGTAACAATTTGCTAATTGGGTTATGGTAATTCAAGGAGAAAAGGATACTAGATGCCTGTGATACCATTTATCAGGAAGGCGAACGGTGGAATTTGTATACTATCAGGCGCAGATAACTCACTACTGGCATCATGGAAAAAATCGGGAACGATGTTCTCAGATTAAAAAAGTATACCACTTCATAAGTACGGCTGCCCTTTAAAAAGCGTTGAGAGCTACTTCTTCGTACTGTAATAAGTGATACTGACATTTTTATGTGATCTTCATTTGACTACCTTTGGTTATCTGAGGTAGTCAAAATTTATGGTTCTATTGTTGTCATAAACGCTCATTCATTTACTTTTGGCAGTTCTTATCAACAAAACAACTGGTTTATTTTCTATCTTTTAACTTTGGAAGCGTATGGACTCAGGCATGTTGTTTTATGCCATTACGTCTTCTTATGAGAAGTTTTCTGTTTTGGAAGTAAATCTGGTATTTCATGAAAGTTTTCAAAGCTTTTGACTACTTACCTAGTTAGCGCGCAAGCGCAACGTGCTATATGGTCAAATGATTGCTCGACAAAGACAAAGAAGTGTGGTCGTTACGGTCTCTAGGCTGTGTTCGTCTCTTTGAATGAGTATCTCGTGACTCAGTTGAGCACTGACTGGGGACATTACGGAAGATGGCACATTATTAGACAGTGGTATGAGAGACACTGTTTTCTTGCTGGACTATTTCTGTAGCAAACATAACCAGTGAACCAACGCAGTGAAAGGCGATAAAGTGGCTACCTCGCAATTGTCACTTGTACGTTATTTAGTCATGCTGATGGTACCATGTTTGTTATCCCCTGTTGCTTGCACGTTGTAGGCACGTTCACTACCTTGTTATCAACTTGGGAGTTCCATACATTAGGTCACCTCTTGCATCTTTCCATACTTTTAAACAGTTTAATTTCGTTTATTTTGTTTCATTCCCACATATTTTCGTGTGGTTGTATGGTAGGATAACACTGGCATCATCAATCGCTATCGTATTAACCAAAATCGCGTCTGACTAATGCATTTCTGTTGATTTTCAGACCCCGGTGTATCCATTGCATACTAGTCGTCCAATTCATGTCTCATTCCAGTTTTGTCCGTTCACTATCTGAAGTCAGCAGTTCTGATGGTAGTTTGTGCCGGACACTACTGGATTGTAGTCGTAATTCAGGGAGCAATAGTTCAGTGACTACTTCTGTGTTGCTTTCGAAAATGCATCATGCGAGGTAATGTGCATCTTACGGCTACCACTACTAGCTATGTAGTCAGAAGACCCCCTCAAGAACACCGTCGAGAATACCTTTGACTCCTGGCCGGCAGGATGGGGATAAGCGGCCTCTGGGCAATCGAAGGACACCCATTAGTGCCGGTGGACAGTCCTTGCTGGAACGGGAAGGAGACAGGTATGTGTGACTGTAAGGAACGTTAACTCCTCATAAACAGGTTCATTCCTAATCGTACATCCACCGATATGACACGGGCCCAACATGCAATTAAAGATGAAAACGAAAACAAATGCACAGAAGATTCAGAATATCAGCGTGCGATTTCCGAGAGTCTTTTTGCTGGTGAACCTAGCGGGGGAAGAATCCTACGATTTAAATCAGATGTCCGTGACGTGGTCCGTAATATGCCTTTGCGTGCTGCCGCTTCACCACCGAACAAGATCACTAATAATCGCTTGATTCCACAAGTCAGTTCTCCTGGTTTCTTGCATACTACAGCACTTTAGTTGTATTCAGTAAACAAATCTGTTAATTTATAGTGAGCAGTGTATTGCGTAGTTGCAAGTCAATATTCTCAAATACTTTTATTAGACTTGCTTTATCGAAAATCTCTCATGTAGACTAGAAGTTCAAGTAGTGTCTTGTCATTATCAATTTTCTGGCGACATTCGAAGATACTTGCGTTTCAAGGTTGCATTTCGTAAGTACGACAGTGCTTGCAGCAAATTTTATGGTGTAAGACAAGAGTGACGCCCCGGAACATATACTCAAACTAATTTGGCCTTATATGTCTCATCGTTGTCAGCAGTGTTGATTGATGTTTTGTTGACATAACTGTTATCTGCGACGAACGATCACCATCCCATTAATCACGTTCTTGCCCACCCATCTGTGTACACGAAAGTTCAAAACCGCATAACAACTGACCTTGACCTTTTTGTGGTTTGTTGTTATCTGAACTATTGTTAGTCTTCGTGACCAAGTTTGTTTGAGGGGCAGTTTCAGCCGTATGTTCAAGTACTATTCTAACGACACTATATGCCAAGTCATTTTCCAGAGAATAGCTTTGATAAAGGTTGACTGGTGAAAATTATGCCTGATTGAAGTCGTCATTTTTTTGTCTGCTTGATAGTGTAGGATGTTTCTAACTTCCAAACTATTCATTCTCTCTTATTTTCAAAGGAACACCTGAATTTGCTGTTTGAAAATAACCGCGTTTAAAGTTCCTTATATCTTTATGTTTCATTATTTTGCAGATGCCCGAGAAGGTTTTAGATGCTCCTGACATCATGGACGATTTTTATTTGAACATCCTCGATTGGTCTGTCGATAACATATTGGCAGTTGCCCTGAATCAAGACATTTATTTGTGGAACGCCTTAACTGGTGCTATCACCCATCTTATGTCTGCCGGTCTAGAAGGCGAGTACATTACAAGCCTATCGTGGTCACCGGATGCCTCACAAATTCTGGCCGTCGGCACGAGCATGGGACGTGTTCAATTGTGGAACTCGGAAACACAATCTTTGCTCCGAACTATGCGCCTAGGTGAAACAGGAGCAGTAGGCCGAGTGCCTGTCGTCACTTGGCGTGAACACATTGTTACAAGCGGCTCCCGATCAGGTCACATTCGTCAACATGACACACGAGTTGCTCAGCATGAAGTGGGTGTCAGTGACTTTCACACTCAGGTTGGTCTTAATTTTCAGCTGGTGTTATGCTCTTTTTCCCTTGGGTATTCTGAAACGGTTTCTGTGGGTCACCGTCTTTTGGTCCAGAACCGAACGTGGATAACACGGGCATTCGTCATGTGCGCTCGTAACCTTGATTTTTGGAGTTTCACTGTTTTCTTTCATGTTCGTAACCGTATGTCTATCGTTGTGTAGTGATTACGTTTCATAGAATTCAGTGGGAAACTGCATATTGGTGCAGTTCTTTCTATATGAGCTCTGAGGAGTCCATAATGTAGCAGTGTGTCACAGCAAGTATTTAATAGTTTAGACTTATCTACATACTCACTAATCGACGATGCACTACTACTATTATTCTTTAGAATCCTTATCTATAACTCGGAGGTGATATCCTGTTCGTCGGAGCCGAGTTTCTTGTCTTAGATATCGCGTTATGCAATGAGGAATGTATGTATGACACTACAAGACAACACATCTAGATATGGTATATGGTTCACCTGATGAACGATGGGCAACGCGTTTGACTCTCTTTGTCACGAAATACTCAAACGAAAATTGATCTTAAAACTAATCGATACTCTGTTGGTTGCAATGATTAGTCTATAAATATGTAAAAAGCAATTTGTTCCGAACCCTGGTTAGACAACGATAATACAGCGACACAAAGTCGGACCAGAAAGACAGGATGACGACAGTCGTCCCACGAAGGTCCGCCACATAACTGACTGCTTAATCATACGGCCATCGGTAGCCCTAGATAAAACCACCAACACAATTTACATCAATAACAACAACCGATCGTCATCGTCATCATAACAGCCATAAGCTTGACTAAAAAAGGTACTGTGGCTCGGGCCGCCGCTCATCTCCATAGTGACGTGGAATATCCTAGAAGAAAACGCTACGAAGAAGTTTAAAAGTTAATAAAAGAAGACTAACCGGAAGAACTAGAAATGGTATGTATGCAGGTACGCCATTGATTGCGACACACCGCCATCTCGGACAGCGTCTCTAACCAGGGATTTGAGTGATCACGAGGACCCCATCCGGGTAGGCGACATCTAACCACTCTGCTCAGTGGAACACTCAAGGTTTTCATATTTCGTGACCACGTTGTTGGTTGACCACCACGCGGTTTTACCGAACTGTTGGTGGCCTCACTATATAATGCCCGGTACGGTAAACGCTCGGCTGGCATACGAAGTACTTGACCTAACCATCGCAAACTATGCACCGTAAGTAGTGACCAATTGATCGCGCATCCCGGGCGTTCCGGAATACGCGCAGGCGAACGGCCGTATTGCTCACACGATCAGTGCACTTAATATGGGCCAATTGGCGGAGACAACGATGGTCAAACACAGCAAGCCTGTTGATATCTTCTTTGTGAACAGGCCACGTTTCCGAACCATAAGGCAAAATGGAACGCACACAGGCATTGTATACCCTTCCTTTCAGCGACAACCTATCGTCTTTCCGACGCCAGAGATGACGCGGTTTGGCAAGGGAAATTCGTGCCTTTGCTATCCTCGCTGATATCTCATCAGCAGTATTATAGGCTGACGAGATAATGCTACCCAAATATGTGAAACTGTCCACAGTCTCAAACGGGTTACCTGCAATGAAGAAAGTGGGAGTTGAAGTGCCTCAGTCTTGAAGCAACACTTTGCACTTTGAAGGTGCAACTCGCATTCCGTACAAACCAGCTCGGTCGCTCAACCTGTCCAGCATGGTCTGCATGTTTTCGGCAGAGGGGCTAAGTAAGACAGTGTCGTCCGCATACTCTAGATCGCTCAATCTAGCGCCAGGAAGAAGCTCAACACCAAGTTCACTGGACTTCTCAAGCGCACCCTCGGGAACGTCGTCCATGACAAAGTTGAACAGGAAGTGGGAAATCGGACACCCCTGACGAACACCACTAGAAGTGATGAACGCCCGATACGGTTGTCCATAAACTCTCACCCTGCTTGCAGAGTGAGCATACAGTGATCTCAGTAGATTCACGTATTTCTCTGGTACTCTCTTGTGGAGAAGACAGCTGCAGAGAACGTTACGGGCAACTGAATCGAAGGCAGCCTTCAGGTTCAAGAGGACTACGACCGTCGGCTATCTGTAACAGTACCGATGTTCCAAAATACGTCGCAGGATAAAAATGTGATCAATGCACCCTCGATCGGATCGGAATCCTGCCTGTTCTCCGCGTATCTGACTTTTTCTGGGCCTAGTGAGCGGACGTAAAATGAGGTCAGTGAGTAAGTTGGACGCAACAGATACTAGACTGATGCCCCTGTGATTATCACGTAGACTTCGGACTCCCTTTCTGAAAACGGAAGTGACTGTTGATAGGCCCCAATCACGAGGCACCTCTTCAATCTCCCAGATCGTCTGGAGGAGTTTTGTCAATTCTGATAGCATCTCGTGGCAGTTAAGCATCAGTGTGAATCACTGTTGTATTGCTGTCTATGATGATGATGATGATGATCTCGCCACCATCCATGAAAGGAGAAGGAAGGAGGTGGTCTGGTCCAGGTGCCTTATTACGCTTCAATAACTTGAGCTCCAAGACCACTTCTGCTTCTGACGGAGGACCGTTTGGAACAACAACCGATAACATGATGGGTTTCGAGTATAAGTCAGACGCACGTAACGAAGAACACATGGAATGCCCGGTTGGTGTTGGCAGGTGTTGGCAAGAGGTCAGTGGATTTAGTACATTCATGTCAAGGAATCGGCTGGAGCGAATTTTACTTTCGTCCAAAAAAGCTTTCACATGTAGCCGATTTCATGGGGGATTCACACTACGGTTATTGCTCGTTCGAGTTGCCCAGTGTGGTTTTAGCATTCTCCTGTTAAGAGGCTGACGAGTCAAATATCTGGAATACATCACTTGCGCTAGTTGGCTAGGAGAACATCTATCGCACCACATTAACCAGGCCGCGCAACGCAGCCTTCTTACTAGATGCATGGCAGTCTCTATTTGGAGCGTTTCATCTGATTTAAACTTCTCTTGGATTACGACGGAGTTGGTGAAAACTGTGACCCCACATAGTGTTCACGTAGATCAAGTGCATTAATAGCACCTTCCAATTTCCGACTTGGATGTACTGATGTAATACGAAAACCACGTAGCTGTTGGTTCCACCACGTTGTGATCATAAGATTCGTATACACACACAATCGTCCCTAGTGGTTGTCCTACTAATGCACAACTTTTCCGCATCTTTTTTCAGGAAGTGTGTGGCCTTTCATGGTCGACCGATAAGCGTTTCCTTGCCTCCGGTGCAAACGACAACTGCGTGGCCATATGGTCAACCGCGATGCTTTCTCAAACTGCAGACACGCAACCGACTGTTACACTGAACGACCATCAGGCGGCTGTCAAGGCTATTGCTTGGTGTCCGTGGAAAAATAATCTGTTGTGCACCGGTGGAGGCACAACAGACCACACTTTACGATTTTGGAACACAAACACTGGGAATTGTGCCAAGTCTGTCGATGTGGTTGCTCAGGTACGCTTGATCGATGTAACTGACTGCACAAACAGCAATGGTCGAATGTACGTTTTTATGACGATCACCTTGTCCACAAACTAGGTGTTTTATTTTCAGAACATCTTGTGAACAATCTGTAGTTAAGTTTGTTTATAATGTTTCACTCCTGACACAAAATTTCTTCAGATCAGATCTTTACGAACTTCGTTGACTGGGTGATTTAACAGTTATTATTGTGAAGACGCTGAATACTGAAGACATGATTATTTATCCAGCAGACATCGTTTAGCCAAACGAACTAGTTCACTTGATATCTTTCGAACGCGAGGTCCGCAATTGGATTTATTAGTTGGAATGCGCATGAGACCGATTGAACATTCAGAACAACTTGTGAGCAGTCGGCAACGTGGTTTATTGGTAGCCTTTCACTCTTGACATAGAAGCTTCTTCAGACCACTTTGAGACCAGCTCACAGATCACTCGCAAGTTGTTCCGAACTCAAACGGTCTCAGACATATTTCAAATAATGGGTGTTTCGGGCTTATCGTCTCCACCCTGTTATGCAGATGATGTGTTTTGTCAATCCAGATGGTTCATCTGTTGTCGACATGTGAACCCTTATAGGACAGTTGCGCGCGATGTGTGTTTGATCGTGCGGAAACTTTGTCCGCTTGTTCGTGCGTCGTTGGTTGTCTCGATCCAAACGATGGTTCAGCTTGTATTCCGATTATTACATTTTGAGTAGCTGTGTGGTGCGCACGATATTGAATTTACCTATATTTCTGGCCGACCCGACGTTTTTATGTGCAGTCGGACGGTTCAGTACTTCTGTTTGCAATAAGCAATGGCTGATTATCAACGATAATGAGAGAGTGAACGTAAGATCATTCCATTGAAATGATTGTGAAACTCGGCTAGGCGCCTTGTATGTGTACCGTGTTTGCATTTGAATTTACGAACTGGTGGCACAGTCGAATCAGACTCTGGCAAGATGTCCCAGCTGAGACATATTGAGTCATAAGTCAATCCGTTCACCTTACATTGTAACTTCAGTGAAATATCGCTAAGATGGCGTATCAGGCGAGTTTCAATGCTCAACAGTACCTTTAATAATTCCAGCATGATCTGTTCGAGAAGTCTTTCTCGGAAAGTTAAACCGCTGGATGGTTTGGTGGTTTCCATATGCAACAATGGATTGAGCAGGTAACAGTTAAAAGTTCTGACCTCCCGGCGTGATTTCGTAGCGCAGCTGGTGGAGCGCCTGGGTATGCTATTTCTGATGCTCGTTCGTATCCAGCCGAAAGCAAGATTTTCCACAGTTGGGTCTCATCTGAATTGCGGTTCGTAGGACATCGCTTCTGTTGAGATTGAGTCACCTGCGGAAGTGACCATGAGCAGTGTATTGCAACCTACTTTACTTCAATTGGTTATTTTCTCTTCATATGGTAAATACTCGTCATGAATCACGGATCATAAGTTTTGATCTTAAGTTTACGATGGGAGCTTGTCAGTGTGAGTGCATCTCCTTACATTTTGTCATATTAACCTGGAACTGGATGTCTATTGTTCAGTGATGCAAACTGTTCGTGCCAATTAGCAGTCCTACTCGCCTCCCAGTACACGCCGAATTGTAGCGTCCACACTGAGGAGTTGAAAGGCTGCAAGATTTTGAGAATGAACACATTTGAAGACCTGTGACGCGGCTGTTCGCGCGGCATCAAGCATAGTTCACTGTGACACTAAAGTAAACACACGAAGATTCCTGAAATAGTTGCTGGGCCACAGAAGTAAAGACCCACCTATCCCATATTGACGTAGCGTAGCGCGCTGGATCTACCGGTCAACCTGGTCAAATACTGTGGAGAAATCTGGAGACACCAACTGGTTTTCGTTTGCCGACTACTTTATTTTAGAATATTAGTTAGGTTGGTGATGTTTAGACCTCTCTTTTGAAGTATGTGCTAAGTGTCACGTACCAGTACTATCCGTACCCGTGACTCGCGCAACTGATGGTTGAGCCTTCCATGTATTGTATTCTTTGGTGAAGTGTTTTCTTTTTCTTGGTCGCTAGGTTTCAGGTATTATATGGAACAGCGAATATCGGGAGTTGGTCACCTCACACGGCACGCCAAAAAATCGACTGGTTCTGTGGCGATATCCAGCTATCTGTCCGGTCGCGGAACTAATGGGTACGTTACATTTGTCAAGAGGAAAGCCACTAAATTACTGCGTAATTATTGTTTTCTCTCATGCAGTACAAGTCACATACTACAAGTTGTACTATGTTGGCGTTTGATGATAGCTTCCACATTCGTAGCAGATATGTGTGGTCTATCTCTATGGCTTCATCAATCACAAATAACTGTGACTAAACTTTTATACGTGATGATTTCGTCACACTTGGTTTTGAGCGTGCGTAACTTCAGCTCCTGATTCAAGCAGACACCGACAGGTTGTAACGAGACGGATACTGGAGTCTATACGTTTTGTGAGTTACTGTGTTCAAGAATTACTTAAAGTACGTCATGACCCTGTTTACGTTCTCAATCTTTTTGCTATTGACTGCGACTTTCTGATTGAATCCTAAGAAGTAAAAGACAGGACTTCGCCATTCCAATGTGATTTGCAATAGGTGAAAAGGTAGGAGGTTTGACTGTAAACACTACTCACTGACAAGATGCTAAGCCTAGTGATTACCAACGGTGAACGAATTCCGCGCTGAAGCCAATGTGTTATGAGATGCGAATGTCGGGGATACCCAATGTATGTCAGACGTCCACACTGATCTATTCTATCTATGAACTAGAACCGATGCACCGAAGAATGTCAATCGACCATACTCGATTGTTTCTCACGCAGAATCGGTCTTGGGTGGATCGGCTAGTCGGACATAGACGCTTCGTGCACTGATACATGTCCCGTACCGTTTACATGATTTCGTCTCAGAGTTCTGAGTAACCCACTCAATAACACAAAAATCGACATTCTAGTCGCGATGTTCTTAAATCTTTTAAGCATCTTGTTATCGTTCAGTAGACTGGCTCACTGCTTTTCTGACATACTCAGGCAGAACGAGACACTCCACACTTTTAGCAGCAATATCATAGAAGTGTTCGCCACTCCTTTTGTGCGAAGGTCTTTGTGATTTACCTTCGCAGTATCCCTTGATTGCTCATTTTCTCATGTCCTGCTCGACGCCACATTTCACGATACCTCAAATTCCTCTTATGAGACTGAGCGTTAGGGAATACAGAGCGAGTGGTTGTTGTTTTTCCAAATATGCCTATCCAACAAGACTACGTTGCCACGGCACATTGCCACAAATGTCCGGGGGACGACTGGGTTGTTCACTAATTCTATTCAGCAAGCATCTTATTTATTGTTGGCGTGCATCTTCCGTAAGTGAACCTCGTTCGAACTCGTAGTTTATCATCAGTGGCGCCAATTATGTCCAGGTTTGAACCGCGACCGTTTGTAACCGTGGTTCTCGCTCATCTTCCACGAACCACCCTTCCCTAGCTTCTAATTAGTTTGGTTTCATCCATACGACTAATCCGCACTCCTGCCCGATGACAAACGTTCAGCCCTACTCCAAACATCCTTCTTATGATATCATTTTCGTTCGAATTCATAGTTTCAAACACCAGTTGCAGCTTCAGTGTCAACGGTTGATCACCCAAATACGGGTTTGTGATCGAAGCGCTCAAGTTACTAACGAACCCTGAAAGTACACGAATCTTCGGAAGCCTCAGTGACACTTTTAGTCTCCGTTTAACGCGATCCATCATGACCTTAGACAGACGATTCGTAGACATTTCAGTCAAAGCCAAGAACGGGATCTTTTGTCGTGGTGTTCTATGCATATATCTTGGGATAGGGACATCTGTGGCAGAGTTAGCATGTTTCACTAGCGGGCTGCAATTTGCCGTTTGTTTGATGGACACTTCTCCGTCACCACGGTGTGGCGCAGACCAATTGGCCCACTGGTTTGCTGTGTAGTTGCTCACTCGTTTTGTTCCATCTTTTCCATACAACGCGTTCTGAGAATCCAGTTTTCGCTGTCCATTGTATTAACCTCTACCGATTGCCATGCCAAGCACTGTGCTGCACATAATTTCGTTCTCCGGTGACAATGAAAAGCTACTTATCTATTTCATACCCACCGGCTCTAAGGTCCTGAGAGCAAATTCACCTTGGTTTTCCAATTCTTTTTGCACACGGCTTATGCTTGAGGCACATTTTGCTCACGGCCAGAACAGCTCTGCATTGTTCTCAAAAGCATTATTAGAGATGTGAAGCATGTTCTATCGATCGTTGCATTACAAGAAGCGGACGCTTGCACTGTTCATAACCTCTTCCGTTTGGTTTCCGTTGTAGAGCACCAAGGTCGTGTGCTGTGCATCGCCTCCTCGCCCAATAACGAAATGGTAGCTAGTTGTGCCTCCGATGAGACGTTGCGAATATGGAATTGCTTCCAAGTGGACAAGGTGAAGAAACAAACAGCCGAGAAAACCATGAGGGCCTCTGCGTTGACGCGTACAATGCGATAGTTCCTTAAACACTGAACTGTTTATAACCATGTTTTTATTTCAAAATATCCTTATTTTTCTGTTCCGGAATTCTGGCTTAGTGTACTTATGCAATAAATGTTTTGTACTCATCAGTTTATGTAGTCTGATACAAAACAGGAGGTAGGACATTTACATAAATTGGTATTGCCATCCGATCGCTATGAATTGGGGGTGATTGATAATAATTACAGTGCTCGCCACGGTGGGTATCCGAGTTTATTTGGCGATTTTCAAACCAAACGCAGACATTATTTACAATTGCGATCTGCTACGTGTACTTTGGCAACGTCGTCGGCAATAATGTCCTGGCGATACTTAACCGCCGGGAAAAAAGTAGCCCTGGGTTGGGAGTAAGTGATGCTTGGCCAGACAGAACACGAGAGTCTAAAGTCAAATACTTATCGCTGTCATGTCCATGGGTTGCATTAAACGGAGTTCAAACTGGCTCACTTTGATTGATAAAGTTGGGGTCAAAAAACAAAGCTTAGTCGCGATAAAAAGCATTTGCTGGTGGTTTTTCGAAGTATTGCATCGGGTAGAAGAATTTATGCACGACTCTGCAGTTAGCGAAATTGAAACACGAGTCGTATTACATATCAGTCCAGTGTGAAATGTCCCTAACTTGTTAAATTAAGCTTTAGCTCCAAAACCCGGATGAACGACAGGACTGACACAATCTGGCCATCGAGTCCTCCAGTAGACTGCACACCAGCAGAGCTTCCCGGTCCATTGTCATTCATGTCCATGGGGTGGCGTTTAATGTTGCAGCTCTCAACGTCTTCGTTGGCTGCACCTACTTCACCACCCCCTCAGTGAAAAACGGCAACACATACTGCCGAGCACGGCCGGCTGCGGAATCCTGCGGCCATCAGTCATGAGGACCTCAACTCCAGGCGACCAACGGCCATTTTCGCTTCCCTGCATTAAACCATCGTTTATCTACCTCAATTCGTGTCACTCGGCTGCAACGTTCAGAACGAATGGCAGACTAGTCCATACATTCTTAAGAAATTGGGTGGATGAATTTGCTCGACCATCACTACCAAATATCTGCACGCCAGTCTCATTATTGCTTACCAGATGGTGACACCGAACGCGTGCTGTTGCATGTACACATCAACGGTCAAATACCTGAAGATTTAGATCCCGAGCAGCCGCATTTTGTACTCAAAGTAGCATGATCGTCGTTTCCCTGTTTGCGCGACCCTCGAGCACCGGAGATACCTTCTTGACGTGAAATATGGCTTGGATTAGCGAGGGTCGTTTCGCCTTAATAGTTTGAACTTCCATTGCGTCGACCGCTGCTGACAGCTTAAAAAATTGAACCAGTGATCTTTCTACCTTCGTTATTCAACACAATAGGCATTTACAGCACTTGCGGATATATTTTAGGATGCAAGGCGCATCTCAACATTTACAGTGTCATTTTACGTCAAGGTTATACTGATTCCACTTGTATGAACTTGCTACCCAATATCGCTGATTCTGTACTACGGGCGATTTGAAAGTGTGCACACGTCTTTACAGTAGTGTGTACCCCAGTATATTTATCGAACCCTACCGTTTTCCTCGTCTAATCACTTCAATGTTTAGAACAACGCTGGTTTTGACGGGTAAGTCTATCAATGAAATTTGTTAACACAAGTATTGCTTAAGTCTTGGTCGAATTTTCTAGTATTCCCAGTCCATACACATCATTGAACGGCTTCCCCTGAGCTCCGGCCGTAACCAATGATGCGTATGGCTGACTATCGATTGGAGAACCAACCAGACGACTGCTGTTGTAATCCTCATGCATTTCGCTTCGCGTTCGATCATCCTTTATTGACCTACGTCACTGGCAGTTCACCTGTTCACTGTGATTTGCTGTTCCATTTACGTTAGGTTGCGTACATTCACCTAGCTTGACAATTTACACGCTTAATTAATGTCGGCTACGTCTCCTTTACGACTCGTGCAAGCAAAACTAGATGCCTGTTCTTTCGTAGGCGATAATTCGTTTACAAAGTCTGCCACAACTTTTCATTTTTAAATAAAAGAGATGAGACATCGGCTTTGGTAACAAAAGTCCCTCTGGCGTATCTTTCGGGGTGCTTTCCATTCGTGAGCTAACTACAAGTAAGTGAATGGACGTTAGCCAAATTGTCGCACACTTTATCACTTTTGAGTTGGAATTTAATGCAAGCAAGAGACCACAAGCCAAACTTAACACCTAGATATATGGTTTAAGCTGGGTCATTGGCAGCGACGCTGACTAGCACTCAAACAGTCGCGAGTTCAGACCTCGATTATTTGGATTTATGAAGCCTGGTAGCAACCAATCGTCTATACCACACAATGCGAAGCAATTACGTCCACAGTCAGATGGTTTCGTAGTGTATGTAGCCCGAAGGACTCGCATCATTAGCACTGTATTTCTGAACCACACAGAGATTAAAAAGGAAACAGTATTGCACATAAAAAGGCCGACTCCTGACGTAGCAGGCGGCCGCAGCAGGCACAAATTGGGTATGAGAGATCGCAACAGTGTTCCAGGTAGGCGAACATGAACACAAAAGAATCTACAAAGCATATAGCCACGTCTGTACCTAAAAAACGATATGCACATTGTCCTTCTTATCGTGGGTGGTAGATCAGGAGTGAGACCACGCCAACGGTGAACAGCAGAACAGAGTGAAGGTGGGGGATTAGTGCCAATGAGCCCACATGAGTGTGCAGGAAGCTGTACGCTAAATTGACAAAATTCATATGTACATCTGGAGGGTGTCGAGCATAGACAAATGGTAATGATAAAGAGGACAAAATAAAAAAAAAGGAAATAATCACCGAAAGGTATAAGTAGCACGGCACATTTGTGTACACGTGGGAGACAAAACATCTTGGGGCCGGGGGTAGTCCTTATCTCTCAGATGCCGCTCCGGTTCCATTGGCGTTTCGGTGGCAATGGAGGTGGTAAACAGCCGGGTGATGTTTGATCCAAACTTTGCAAACCGATTGCGAAAGGCTGGACAGAACCTTCGCGTGATGCAGAAGTCACGGAGCATGAAGAGTGGATGGGCAAAGGAACTGAGGAATGCGCACGAGAGTGCACACGGCGAGGTGGAAGGCTGGGAGGACAGTCTGTTGTGTTCCGGTCTAGATCCTCATGAGGACCAGTCGATTTAGAGATCTGAGGAGAGCCAACGACTGGGGGGCTGGATGTCAGACCTGAGGGGAATTGGGAATTATACATGGGTTTAAAATATAACGTGAAGTCAGTTCAAATTACGTGCCACGAGGAAAGTAATTGTATTGATGGTAGCCAGAAAAGCACGTTTACGACTGGAAAAAAAATCTCAGTAATCTTGTTCGGATGGCCTGACAGCGTATCATCATCACAACGGCTTTGAACCCGAGGTGGAATATCCTAGAGGGTTAAAAAAGTAAATAAATGAAGACTAAGTGAAAGAAGTAGAAATGACATGAATGCGGGTCCACCATTGACTGCGGTATACTACCATCTCGGATAGCGTCTTTAACCAACGATTTGAGTGATCACGGGGACCCCAACTAGGCAGGCGACACCTACTCACTTTGCTCAATGAAATAGTCGGGGTCCTTATATTTTGTTGTTGCTTGATCATCACGCGGTTCTACTCAACTGAAGATGATCTCAATATATAATGCCCAGTACGGCAAACGATCAACTGGCATACGGAGTACGTGACCCAACCATCGCAGCCTGTGCAACGTGATTAGCTGACTAGTTGATCGCGCATTCCGAGCGCTCTGGAATACGCGATGGCGAGCGGCCACATTGCCCACGCGATCAATCCACATAATGTGGGATAATTGGCAGAGACAGCGATGGTCAAACACAGCAAGCCTGTTGACAGCTTTCTTGTGAACAGACCACGTTTCCGAACCATACACCAAAACAGTTCAGACCTTCCTTTGAACGAAAACAGAACATCATTTCGACGCCACGGATGACGCAGGCTGGCATGGGAAGCTCGGGCTAGATCCGCTGACAGCCCATCGGCAAGAATACAGGCTGACAAGGTAGTACTATCAACATTTAACCTATAACGATCAAGAATGATCGATAATCGTTCAATGACATGTGGGACATAGTCAAAAAGTCTCATCTAAACGGTACATGAGCAGCACATCCGCCCAAAAATTGTTCCGCTGCATCAAAAGAAGACCTACCTTACCGAAACTTCCTCATTCTTATTATAATTTGTTCGCGTTTTTTCTCGCATCTGTCCTCAATCGAAAAAGCGGAAACATGTGTCGTGAAAGAGCTCATGGCTAATTTTTTCTTATGTCGGCTACATATTCACATTACGTGTATGCCATTTACGAACAACTTTCTACGAAATCTGTTTACCCAAAACACAGCATTCGTAATCGTTTCCAGTAAATGCTAGGGTTCCGTACGATTCACGCAACCCTTTTCAAACAAATATCTGTTTAACCTTGCTTTAACGACCAGTTGATATATACTTGTGTTATAACCTTCCCGATGCTGAAACGCATGTTTACCACACCGTCTTCTTATGGCGTAATGGGATGTTTTCACAAACTAGAGCAGCGACCTAAGTTAACAGAAAATATGACAATGTAGTGATCTGTAATTCTATTGCCATCCATTCAGGAAATAATGGGCTTCAAATGACGGAACAGAAAGCCGTCACAGCCAATGCCATGACAGATATTACCTGACAGAAACGATGGAGACACGGAGGCAGTCAGGCGCCTCGTGTTGTGACCAACGGTAACATCACATTCCATACTCGATGACGGAACATCGTTCGGCTGTGGTAGACTCGATCGAAGTCGTGTGGGACGTGGAGGTAGACAGGGCGCAGATTTCTGCGAGTCAAGTACAACGGAAGAGATTCGACGATGCACGAGAACGGGATTTTCTGGGAAAGCATCGTTGTGTGTTGGAACCACCATATCTGTAGTTGGTTGCTGTGATTCACTGTGGGGATGCGACTCTAAGAACGGAATAAAAGAAAGATTAGCACAAATAAACAAAATCTAATGATAAATTAATTTTTTTTTGGTATGGTACTTTGCATGGTTGGCGGCATCCGAAACAGATTAGCCTGTCACAGTGACCGAAGCCAAAGGACGCCTGCGCTTTGAACCATCACCACAAGTGGCTTGCGCTGCACCACTTGCGGTTCCACTCATACACCACGTATCCGGTGTAAACCCGAAGGATTAAGACCAGGTGTGTGAATGAGGCCTTTGTGTCTAGCCGGCCAATGTTGGTTAGCCAATTGAATGGCTAGCACGAAAAGGAAACCCTTATCTCTCGGAAAATAAACAGAGAGAGAGAGAGACTGCAATGACAAGATCTATACTAGGAAGAAAGATATGTAAAATGTTATACAAGAAGCATTTCCGTATACGAGTGCATGTTAGTGCAGTCCAGAGAGGATAAAGCTGAAAAACAAAACTCAAAATCGAACCACGAAAAGATCAGGCAAACGATTCATCATTTAATACACCAACAAAGCTGAAGAAAAGAATGGGTAGAAGGCTACAGACACTCAGGTTTCTGAAAAGAGGAGTGGATTAGTTTCCCAACGACCACAGCCTTGGTCGATGCAGTAGTAAACAAAAGTAGAATGGATATACTGATACGACATACCTGAGCCGGACGTACCTGTCGTCACTTCGCGGACGGTGCATGATGAGTACGCTGGTGACCCACTAATCCCAAACGGCCAGCGCATTCGCGGCCACACATATTGCAATGCCATATAGTCATGTCACCACGACCTATGGCATTGACGGTTCCCTTGTATACCGCGCGCTTTCGTTCTCGGCCGCGCAATAATTGCTCGTTGAACCTTCGGACGCCCGTCTGAATCGTATTTCTCCAGGCAGTCCGGTTCAACACTAAGTCTTCCCAACATCTAAAATCAATTTTACAACGTGAAAGACTTACCTGCACAGCATCCTGGTAGCTCCGCTTTTGACCACTAGGATTTCGCCTACCTGATCTCACTTGTCCACACAGCACCTGCTTCGGAATACAGTCGTCCATCTGACGGACGTGACCCAGCCAACGAAGCTGATTCAACGTCAGCAAGACTTCCATACCGTTCATGTCAGCTCGCCACAGTACCTCAGTGTTCTGAACCATGTCCGACCACCGAATACCCAAGATGCGTCTCAGACATTACAAATGAAAACGGCTCAGATAACGCACGTTCAGCGGATACATTGTCCACGTTTCACTGCCGAACAGCAGTATAGACAGCACCATTGAGCGGTAAACAAACAGCTTAGTGCTCGGCTTCAGGCTGTGGTTCTTCCAAACACGTCTTTCAAGACGTCCGAAAGCGGTACTAGCCTTTGTCACACGAGCTCTCAACTCGCGGTCCACGGACAGATTGCTGTCCAAGTAGCAGAAATCCGTGCAGCTGTCGACAATATCTCCATCGATGCGAATTTGGAGTGTAGGTGCACAGACAGCACCTCCGCCCGGAGAGGGCTGAAAGAGAGAAAATGCTTTACCTGTGTTGATATTCAGTCCAAACTTGGATGCCGCGGTCGCGAAAGCCGTGGCCAGTCGCTGTAGTTCGTCCTCACTATGTGCGAACAGAAGCATGCGCATCATTGAGGTATGTAGCCGGGTTGGGGAACCGAAACGTCGAATATTCAGTAGGCGCTCATCCGTCCGGTACTCAACCTCAACACTGTCCTCCCCAGAGTCCTGAAAAGCAACTATTAGCATGACAGTCAAATATAAACTAAATAGGGATGGAGCCAGGACACAACCTTGCTTCACGCCAGTGACAATGTCAAAATCATCAGAGGTAGATCCACACGACTGCACCTTCGCCCTCATGCAACAATCCAATCAAATTGACGAACTTACCTGGAGATCCAAACATACCAACCACCGTCCACAGCGCCTCGCGGATCACGGAATCGAACGCCTTGGTGAAGTCGACGAAGAGGGCATACAAGGGCTGGTTCCGTTCCCGGCACTTCTCTTGAAGCTGTCGAGCAGCGAACACCAGGTCGATCGTACTCCGATTCGCCCGGAATCCGCATTGCTCCTTAGGAACATTGGCCTCCAAGACATTCGTATTCAGCCGGTACAGAAGGATTCTGGCAAGCAACTGATGCCCCGATAGCTGTCAGGGTATTGCTTGTTACCCTTAACTTTAAACAAAGGTACTATCACAGCATCTTTGAAATCCTGTGGCATCTCCTCGTGCTCCCAGATGAAGGGAACCAGCTGGAGCAGTGCAGGTTCCATCGCCGACCCGCCATTCTTTAGGATTTCGCCTGGCATTTCATCTTCACCTGCAGCCTTACCGTTGCGAAGTTGACCAATCGTTCTCTGCGATTCTAGTAAATCACGAGCGAGAACAAGTGCATACTTGATAGCCTGTTGCGGCAGGTTGTTCACGGTCACCCAATCAATGGTAGCAGGACGATTTAGTAGGCTACCAAAGTGTTTGTGCCAGACCTTCATGATGCCCTCTGGCTGGGTGCACGAACATCCGGTGTCCACGTCTATCAGTGATTTAGTAGATTGGATCGATGGACCGAATATCGCTTTGAGCGAATCGTAAAACTCCTTATTTTGTCGACGATCTGCGAAACCCTGCATCCGCTTGCCTTATTTCATCCACCAGTTATCCTTGATTCCGCGAACAAGTTCGGCGCATTGACGGCGGATAATTCAGAACGTCCCTTTTTCGCTTCATTGCCCGGGTCCACCGTGGAGGCAGCAAACGCGGTACTCTTCTCTCGTACCAGTTCGGCGATAACCGCGTTGTTGTCGTCGAACCAGTCCGTACGTTTCCGGCGTTCGACACCAATCGTCTCAGTGGCTGCCGTCCTGATTCGTTCCTTGATGAACCGCCACGTACCCTCCGAGGTAATGAATACAGGAACGTCGTGCAGACGAACGGCAACTGCACATTGGAAAGCAGTCTTCGTCTTGCAGTTCTCCAGTCGTTTGATATCCATATTCTGCCGTTGTCCGGAAGATCTACAATAAACAGACTTGCGTACATGGATAAATTATTTAGTCCTGATCAGTCTATGATCGGTGCTACATTCAGCGCCGCGCATCACTCGCGTGATACGCACTTCGCGAATTTCGCACAATCACGTAATCGAGCAGATGGTGATGACTGCTTCGCGTATGGGTCCACGTCGTGATGTCGCTCGCATCCAGCTGGAATCGGGTGTTCGTGATAGCCAGCTCGTGAGTAGCACATAGGCGGAACAGACGATTACCGTTCTCGTTCACTGATCCGATGCCGTGGTGTCCGAGGACTCCCGGCCAAATTACCGAGTCGCGCCCGACCCGAGCGTTCAAGTCACCCAAAACAAACAGTCGATCACGCATCGGCACAGACCGGATTGTGGCGGACAGCTGACTATAGAACTGGTCCTTTGTATCATCAGTGTGACACATAGTTGGACCATAAACGCTAACAAATGTAGCACACTTACCTCAACCGAGTCGCAGGCGCATAGACAGCATTAGATGGCTGATGCCGTGCGATTCGCCTATCATCAAAACGTTGATGCGATCAGCGACTGCAAAACAGACACCATGCTTCCGAGCACCGTCTGTCGGGTAACCTATCCAGTAGAAGGTGTACCCAGCACCTGCTTCCCGTAACTTACCTTGGTCCACAAGCCTTGTCTCGCTCAAGGCTGCCGAGTCTATCCCATAGCGACGCAGTTCCATCGCGACCAGTGCAGTGCGCCGTTCTGGCCGTCCTTTGGAGCTGCATCGATCCAGCAACGTGCGCACATTCCATGCTCCAACACAGAGCGTCTTCCGTCCCCGGATCTGTTTGAGGTTGCTCTTCGGATTACTGAAACTAGAGTGAGCATTATCTGCTAGGGGATTAATATTGGGGGATGAGTGATTGGCAGTAGCATATTTTCGCCTACCCACCCTGTCATGTGCAGCAACCCGGTTTATCCTGCGCGACGGCCGATGCAGTATGCTATTTGGTTTTTGTTGTAAAGTCATGATTTTTGTAGGCTTAAGATACTGCCGGGACGCCCAGACCTAGACAGGAGGGCAATTAGGGCCCTCAACCAGAGCCTTTGGTTCAAAAACCTGTACCGCAAGGTAGCAGGTGACACACGCACACACATGGGCATCAGCATCAACCAATTAGAACATGTTCTACAGTCACAACCCAAGACATTTGGCACATTCACACAGAGATAATACTTCACAGACAAACCAATCGAAGGAACAGAGAACCAGATCAGGCAAAAAACAAAATAACAAACCGAACCAAAACACAACACACTCACACCATACACAACGAACGCCTCACAACGGACGCATCTGCCCTTTGTCTGGCTGCTCCCCTTTGGCCAATCTGACATGGTTAAACCTGCAACGACGGAGGTCGCAGTCAATACAGTCCGCCTGACCACCACGCCAAGGTAGCAGAAAAGGACAGGTGCAAAATAGAACGTACACAAGCATTATATACCTTTCCTTTTATAAACGGCCGTAAGTCTGTTTGACGTCACATATGACGCGAGTTGACAAAGGTAACTTGCGCCTTCGGTATCCCCACTGCAATCTCATTGACAACATTACGCGCTGACGACCTGACCCATTTTGCCATCCTGAAGTGGCATTCCAGCTTGTGCACTGCGTCGGTCCGAAGAGTTCTAGTGGCTAGGACGTCGATCTCTTCAAGCTGATTCACGTCAGACCGTTAAACAGAAGCAGTCGGACGAAAAGCAGCTGTATTCACCAGGCTGTATATCGCATTACTGATCAGGTATGAGTGCACAGGTAGTGATGTACACAGGAGACTACCGATCATTGATGATGGTGAGGTACATGCACTTAATGACGCGGGGTATTGAAAGCCACAGGGAAATCGTCTTGCTGATGACGCCTCATCTCTACTTACAGCCCGGCTGTTTGTTTGCGAGCTATAGGTACCCTGGTGATGAATGTTGGAATACGAGCGTAATTATTTTGAGCAGTTAGCGTTCGCTTTTCATTTTTTGGCTGGGACTTGTTCTTTTCTTCACAACAGATAAACACCAGCGCGAACCACTGATACACCGTAGTTTTTGATGGTGATGACGGCGGTCACATTTTCACATGTTCCATCATTGATAATCGCGAAAGCTCTTGGGACGCAATGTTCTCAATGTTTGTGACGATTCACATTGATTCCAGCTGTACGCCCGTACGTACTTACAAATATCTACGCAGCTCGCCATCAGAGGTTTTATCAAGCTGCTGGACGTTTACCAGTTTGCTTTGAACTCGGACAGAACTCGGGTGACCTTCGAATTAAACGCAGAGGTTCTAGATTGAGATGTTCTATAACGAACGAGACGTTCGGCGCCAACATTCACACCAGTTCATCAGACTTACAAGTTGGACTTACTTGAATGTGTTCTTGGCGTACGATACCGTGACCGCTTTTCCACCGATTTCAAAAAGCTTGAATTCTTTGGACACAATATCCATGACTTTGTACGCGTCTGCGACAGTAGGTAGTTCCGCAAAAGCAAAACATCGCGATGTGTGAGTGATTTCATCCCGCATGACATGGCACTGACGAACTTTCACGTCCGCTGTATCTTCAAAAACCTTACAGATATCAGCCTCTGTAGTCAAAGCGTCCAGACAACGAAGAACGAGAGCTGGGAGAAGAATGCACATGCAGCTCGGATAAGCAAATCCAGTGTGCAGCACAATAACTACGTGCACCTAGATTGAAGTACCTTAAAAATGGCTAAGATCACTAGATTTGTCCTCAGAACCTAAGTCGAGTATCACTAGAGAATATCCGAGGAAACAAAATGAAACAGTTTGTATTTATTGAGAGCAAAACTTGAAGAAAATAGACAAGCAAGTTGCGCTTGCCAAAAATTGTGCTGGTCCTGCTGAGCGATACATTCTTGACACGTTCCCGATCGGCAGGTCCACTAAGGGGTATTGTGGAATCCGCATTGTACGATGCGTAATGAATGCACGTGAACTTCACCGGTAAATAAGAAAAGGTAAAATCATGTGTGCGATTCAATCGTTAAGTATCTAGACTTGGAAATACGTACCTCAGGGCCAAGTACAAAAAACGACGACGGTAGCAAAACAAAAAGGGGCATCAATTCGTAAATATTCACGCGATTTCAAGATAACAACGAGAACATCAGAAAATGAGCCAATAAAATAAATAACTGTTAAAAACGAAGTAGATGAAATGACAGCATCTCACGATCACACAATTTGAAAATGAAAATAGGGGAGATCAAATTTGTGAAAACTCGTCAAGAATACAGAACGAGGATTTGCGTATGAAGGCGTCGTTTTGCTGGAAGATAAAGCTCACCTTATACAGTTTGGCACCGAACGCAAAAAGTGCTTCGGACACGCTTTTGCAAACTGGCATGCCGTGGAAAGCGCTATTTGTAGATAACCCAGGCAACAAGAGATTTAAATTTCGTCCATCTCTTTCTCCCTAAGTTCCGAAGAAACGGAGCGTCCCGATTAGATCATGTTTAACTAACACAGACCACATCTGCACGTGCATTAACAGCAGCATCTTGGAGGATTCCTATTTACCCAACGTGATTATGAACACAAAAATGACAACGCCCCTAGATATTGTTATTAGTCGGGGCAGATATTTGGGAATGTTTACGTTATTGCATCCTTATCGTTCTACGCAACAACCCAATCTTGACCTAACTGAACAATTTTACGGACACGTGGGGGTATATGGACGCAATAAACTCTTACCCTAGCAGCAAACAAAAAAAGCGCATATAATTCACGTACAACAGACTGCCTGAACAAACGTCAGACTAAATATCGAAGCGAGACGAGCATTCACAATTCCAAGTCTGTGACAGTCTCACGATTTGTACCACCCGCTGAAAACCGGGAGTACTTGCGGTAATGCTGGCCCGATCTCGCTAACATGTGGTTGGTAGTCAGACATCATTAGCACTGAGTTCCTGCGTAAAAGGGCATACTCGTTCCTTTTAGGGTTCATTTATTAGCTGATGCCAGTAGAATGCACGACCAATCAGGCCGTTTATCGCCGAAAACGTTGTCCATATCATCAATCAAAGAAGTTTACCGCAGAGAACAACCTGCGTCACGTGTTCTACTGTTAGTGGTGGTATTCGAACATGTAATCGATAACTGCGTCA